>NCQV01143949.1:0-13442 GCA_002740545.1 Lophocereus schottii | reverse complement strand
TTTTCTTTATATTTCTCTTTCACTAAAGTGAGTTGAGTGTGTGTCCAAATCAAGAGGATTTTGAACGCGGGGCAACTTATCTTAGGGAAGACGGTTACGTGTGTTACAAGTTGTAACAAGGTGTGTTACTATTATAACGTGTTTAGCCCGTTTAGTGAAGTGTGTCAATCCTACAGGAGGTAGGTCGTGGTTTTTTCACCTCAGTTGGGCTAGAGGTGTTTCCACGTAAAAAATCCTGGTGTCCATTATTTCCACATTTAATTTTGTTGGATTTTCGCTTTTGCTTATCACAAGAACAGCCTGCACGAACAGGGTCTAAGACTGTTTGCCAGCATAGTGCGAAAATCGGACACCACAATTCACCCCCCTCTTGTGGTTGTGTACTCTCTAAATCAACACCTATCCTTTATTATTTCAGAGGCTCTTTGGGCAGCCTTTATCCATTCAAAGCTTCTTTTCTTCATACATTCGGTTAAGAGAGCCATAATGAAGCTAAAGTCTTTGGTGAACCAGCAGTAGAAAAAGGTCAACCTATGGAAGCGTCGAACTTCAAAGATGGATGTGGGAGCAGCGGTGAATCTATACATATAAAATAAGGGTATCTATTAATAAAATATCCATTTTAGGAGTGTCCATATATATTCATATAAACCCCTTCAAAATATAGATCATTAAAAATTTTTTTGGCCAAGCGTGTCCCTCGACACCCTACAGCTTCACATAGATCCACCTATGTGTGGGAGTAGGGTAACTCTTAATAGCCTCAACCTTAGATTCATCAACTTGAATTCCCTCACAGGACACAACATAGCCTAGAAAGATAACTTGAGGAGTGAATAATTCAAGCTTCTTAAGCTTGGCATATAACTTTTGTTGCCTCAACACTTAGAACACTTGAGATATATGTTCTATATGAGAGGGCTCATCACGACTATACACTAGGATATCATCAAAATACACTACATCAAACTTCCCAAGGAATGGTCTTAAGACCTCATTTATGAGCCTGATGAAAGTACTAGGGCAATTAGATAGACGAAAAGGCAAACCACTAAGACAATCCATACTTGGTCTTAAAAGTGATATTCCATTCATCTTCTTCTTTCATCCTAATTTGGTGATAGCTACTACGAAGGTCAATTTTGAAAAAGACCTTGGAACTATGTAACTCATCAGGCTTATACTTGATGGTGATGTTGTTTATGGCCTTAGAATCAACATACATATGCCTAGTGCCATCCTTCTTAGGTACCAAAAGAGTGGGAACCAAATATGAACTCAAGCTTTCCCTAATGTATCCACAGTGAAGCAACTCTTGTACTTGTTGTTGAAGCTCT
Organism: Lophocereus schottii; assembly: GCA_002740545.1. Classification (NCBI taxonomy): domain Eukaryota; kingdom Viridiplantae; phylum Streptophyta; class Magnoliopsida; order Caryophyllales; family Cactaceae; genus Lophocereus; species Lophocereus schottii. Next base: position 12,105 of record NCQV01143949.1, on the reverse strand, counting down.
TTAATTCATTAGGCTTGCATATATAGGTCATCTCGTTTGGCATAGGGGCACCTAGTAGGAGATCAATTTGGTGTTCAATTCCTTTCAAATGAGGAAGCCCTAGGGTTAAATCATTAGGAAATACATCCACAGACTCTCTAAAGAGTGAATGAGCTAAGGGATAAATGGGTTTCGCTTCCTCACATGTGTTTGATTCTACCATAAGTAAGGCAAATAAAGGCTTGCTTTTGCTAGTGGCTCTCTCCACTTGTGTTTCACTCATAAATAGGCTTTTTTCACTTCCATTTTTTAGTTTAAGTTTGATGGGCTTATGTGGGGATAATAGGGGCAAAGTAGGATTACGACCCTTGTATTTGAATGCATATACATTGTCATACCCATCATGAATCACATGATTATCAAACACCCAAGGGCTACTAAGTAGTAAGTGACATGAATCTATTGGAAGGACATCACATAGTACGTCACCATAATATGGACTAGCCAAAAATGTAATAAGAGCTTTCTTAGGAATAGGTACTTTGCTTCCTTACTTGAGCCATTGGAGAGAATAAGGGTTGGTGGGTAATTAAAGCTTGCCAATGAATACTGTGGAAGTTACATTGGTGCAATTCCCTGCATCAATAATGAGCTCATACACCTTGCCTCCAATAGTGCATCGGATATAAAAGATTTGCTCTCTTTAGCTTGGTTCACAAAGAGCCTCTTAGACATGGAGCGTTCTTCGAATTACCAAGAGTTCACCCACATCTGGAGTGATCAATGTTTAATCCTCATTTTTTACTTCCTCCTCACTAGTTGGTAGCTTGGATTTCTTCTACTTCTCCAATGGTGAGAATTCTTTGGTTGGGAAAATCCACTTGAAAGTGTTTATAACCATGGCATTTGAAGCACTTCTTACCCTCTAACCTCTAGAAGGCTCACTCGCAATCCAGTTACTCTTATCAAGGGCTTTAATTGGTGTAGGTATTGCTAACTTTGTTGTGGGAGGAGTAACCCTCAGGGTTGCTTTGAGGACGAATAGAAGTGATTTGAAAGGGCCCTTAAGTTGCTTTTTAACTTTGATAGCTAGGTGGTACACATCATCAAAAGATAAGTAAGGTTATAGATTGACCTTGTAAGCAATGCTAGGAGATAACCCCTTAATGACCCTAGCAATTTTGTGTTCGGATTCTTCATCCAAGCCAATGCTTATTTGGAGTTGTTCAAACTCCCTAATGTATCCTTCTACCTTTAGCTTCTCTTGGTTGAGAGAGGTGACCTTGAGGTAGAGTTCTTATTTGTAAGAAGGGGGAAGGAATCTCTTATCCGTATGCTTTTTGAGCTTGGACCAAGTTTTGATTTTGGATTTGGCTTCTCTAGCCCTACTCTTCTTCACGTGTTCATACCATAGTGCAGCATATTCCTTCAATTTAAGAATGACCAACATAAAGGACTTTTTACGTCATACACTTCGAGTTCAAAGATCCTTTTAGTGGCTTGAACCCAATCAAGAGAGTTTTTCAGGTTAAGATTGTCATCAAATTCCAAAGTCTCAACTTTGAGATCTCTAAGATCATCCCTTAGATACCTTCTTCTTCTAGGCCCTTCTTCCTCATCATCAAAGTCTTCATGAGAGTAAGAGTATGCTATATCAACAGGATTAACATCATATCCTTGACAGTAAGGATTTCATTGTGCGGATCCCCTCATTAGTTCAAGTTCTTTGGTGAGCTTCCTTACTTGCTCTTGAAGCTTAATAATGGCCTTATCTCTCCTCATCTCATGGGCTTGCTCAGGAGGAATGCTCTTAGAGTGAGACACATCTCCCTCATTGGCCATGATTGGTGGTAGTTTGTCTGTGAAAAGTGGGAAAATGATGAAAACAGGCGAGCATGAGCATGGTAGGGGTGGCATGGATGAGAAACTGAGAAACTAAGGGTGGCAAGGTCATATCTGAGGGCACGGGGTGGCCGTGCTAAATCTCTAGAAATCTTTTTTGTGTATAGAAGGGCGGCACGGTCGTGTCGAGCAATACAAGGTAGTCGTGCCAAATTTTTGGATCAAAATTCCAAAGTGCAGAATTTCAGCACAGGTGTGCCAAGTGACAAGGGTTGGAAATGCGAATTTTCTGGTTTAGTGATTTTGACAGTTTTTGGCTTTTGTTGTAAAGTTTAGGGATGTGTTTGGGTTGGGGATTGTATTTGGGCTATTTTAGGGTTCTTTGTGGACTAGAAAAGATAATTAAAGGGGGAGAACTAAAGACAAAAATAGTATAGAAAAGAGTGGAATTTAAGTAAATCAAAAATGGATTTGATGCTCACCAAGATGAAGGAGCTTTTTACTCTTATACCAAATGATCCACGGTGAAATTCATTGACTAATTAAAAAGTATAGACCCTTCATGAGAACCCCAAATCTTGATGAAGATCAATCTCCCCCAAGAAAATTCAAGACAAAGAAAAACCCCAAATCTTCTAGTAATTGATCCAAACTTAAGAATACTTGCACAAAAGTGATAAATCACCCCACTCTTTAATCCTCTAAAGCTAAGGCACCAAGGATTAAATTAAAGGGATAAGCTCAATTTCACCACCCTCCTTGGAGAGATAAAGAAGTTTGAGATTTTGAGAAAATACTAAGCATCAAGCTCTCATATCATTAATACAAGTCTGAGAAATATTACAAGGATCAAGCAAACAAATGGGAGAGTGCCCTTTTTCCTAAGTCATGCACTAACTAATAGGATCTTAAGGAAATTAATCAATGAAATCCTAACTATTGATGTAATTTTAAATGGGTTATCTAGAATATAGGTGAGTTGAAATTGACTGTATTTGGTACTGGATTGAATGAGTCATCCGCTACCTCAATTGGATGAGCCCTGGGGAGATTTTCCTATGGGTGGCTCCTAGAGGGTTCCACCAGCTGTCTAAGAAATATTAGCCCTAAATTCATCCATTTGATAGCCCACTTAATTCCTTAATAAAGAACGTGCAATTCCAAACCAAGCACTGACCCTTGCTCGGGTTTTACCCCCATATCTTCCTCGATACTTGGAGTTTGGAGGAATTTGAAGACGACCTATGGCTTGATAGAAAGCTAACATCTAGGGATATCCGTAAATATATACCGTGTCTAAATTGAAGCCCGTTTGATCTTCCAAAACAAAGCTGGAATTAAGATGAGGTGTTCTGGGCAGAAAACTGAAAATGAGCTATTGAGGTGGTCTTGGAGGATAAAGTAAAGGTTACTAATTGCCCAACCAAATTTCCTAAGATTACTTGGACCTCCTCAAGGATCCAAGTCAACATTTACTTAGAAGGACCTAATCCTTGACTCAAAGTCAACATCTAGCCTAATTGGTTAAAGACTCTTGCTTGTGAGAGTAAGTCCAAGGTTGGAGTTTGCTCTACAACAACAAGTATATTCCCCATTAGGAAAATAAAAGTAGGCTACGTATTTGGGACAATTCAATGGCTGATGGTGAATAAGCAGGGCATGTCATTAACATTTGTCACACCTTGTGACATACAGTTTGGTATCCTGCAACATGGTTAACCAATAGTATACTGCTCTAAGGGCCTTTTTAGTGAGAGTTAGAGCACCTATGTGATTTCCACATATTTTTCATAGACCTCTCTCAACACATAATTAGCATTTGTGGGTCCTAGAGATTCAGTAACATCATGCTGAATGACCTTTTATACAGTTCTTCGTAAAAAAGGTAATACCAGATAGACTTTTGCTTGATCCTTGTAGCTTCCTTCTCATTTGGTGGTATTTCTCCTTTGGTCTTGTAACATATGATTGGATCCATCCATGACATTTCTTCTTCATGCCGTGCCTTTATGCTCATTAACTTCTCCTCCTCAATGCTCTTACAGGGCAAGGTTTACACCAGGATCATTCAGCTAAAGTTGTTGATGCTTGAGCTTGCGAGTTTTGATAATGCATCAGCTTGTTAGTTCTCTATCCTTGGGGCTCTTTTAATATTGAAATAGCTTAGTTCACTCAGTAATTCTTTCACCTGCTTGTGATACTTCTCCATAGGTAGATCCCTAGCCTTGGACTCTCCCAGGACCTGGTTTACCACTAATTGGGAGTCATGCCCTGTTAGCCTTTTAACCATGATGACATTAGTAATCCATTCTAGTTATAAGGTTATTAACAAGCTTGGAGCCTACCTTCAAGAGCTTATCAACCACCTTTATTAATGCCTTGTTCTTTTAAGCTAAAATCATCATTTCTTCTGCTTTATGGGTTTTATGTTAGGATTTATGCTGAGGAGGTGGGATATTATGGCGAGATCTATGCCAGGCATCTCATGTGCTGAAAATCAAATACATCTCGGTGTTTCCTCAAAAGTTCAAACAAGTGATTCCTTGATCTCTTGAGGCAGGGTTCAACCCACCCTCATGGTTCTCTCAACATCCCCTTCTAGTAAGGATATCTCTTCCCTGCCTTCATTTGGTTTAGTAATAGGAAAGAACTCTTCCCTCGCATCCAACATGGCCATACCCACGTGATCACACTTTGCAACACTTCTTGTCCTTTTGAGGTTTACTCAATTGGATTCCTCTCTAGAGGTGTCTAGGGTTCTACTAGAACTCAGTGTTGCCATGTAACATTCCCTAGCCATTTGTTGCTTTCGCCTTAATCTCTCAGTGATCCCACGATATGAGACATACAACATGATGAGGTGGTTTGTAGAGACCACTACTTCTACTTGATATATTAAGGGTATCCCTATTATCGCATTGTAGGCTGAGCTCACATCCACTACTACGAAGTCTACCTCAAGGCACTTAGAACATTCGCCTTCTCTGATCGTGACCCACAATTAGATTAGCCCCTTGTGCTTGATTGGATGACTAGTATGGGATAGTTAATAGATGTCAAGGAACCTTTTGATATGGCAATGCCATCTGTTTAATGGCATGTTCGAAGATGATATCAACTATAGTCCCACTGTCAACCAGAATATTGGCCACATCATAACCTCTTATGTTTAGAGTGACTATCAAAGTGTCATCATGAGGTAAACGCACACCAGTAAGGTCGTCATCGGTAAATGCCAGAAGTAGACCTATTTTATTAAGGTTGTTAGCCCACACTCTATCCTCATGACCTCGTAGCTTAAGCTTGTCAGATGTGCCTTGACTTGGGATTTTCTATAATGTATCCCTCCAGATATGACGTTAATGGTGCTCTTTTTGTTGTTATTCCCATTGGGCTCAGTTGTGTTAGGGAGCTTGTAATCTCGATTGCGAGCAACTTCTCTCTGGTTCCTTGCTTTGAACTTGTTATAATAACCTCTCCTACTGCAGTCTTCTAAATTTTCCTTTAAGTCCCTAAACATGACAGTGGTGTGCCCATAATCGTTGTGAAGGTCACACCATCTAGATTGTGTTGCTCATTTTCTTTGGTCTCTTCCTTTTATCGTCATTCTTGTACATTTGGTATATTTCTTCACTTAGGTATAATGAATAATGCTTGAAACATGGAGAATCCCTAGGTTTTTCCTTCTAGGGTTTTGCTGGGTTTGCTTCAGTGAACCCTTTCTTGCCTTTGTCTTTGATAAGATGTGAGGTTGTCTTCCCCCTAGGGCTATCTTTCCCACCCCTAGTGATGTGCTCGGCTATCTTGTTGAATTCTTCGATCTGAATGAACTGATTGGCCTTAAATAAGACTTTGCCTAAGGTATTTAGCATTTTCTTAACGAGCTAATCTTTAAAGGGGCCCCTTGCAAGGCCATTCATTAGAGTTAACACAACCACATCTCGTTCTAACTTGGGAATGAGAATGGCCTCGACATTAAAGTGCCTAATGTATGACCATAGAGTTTCGTTTAGGTCCTAACAGATGTTCAAGAGCTCATTTGAGTTTTTCTCCCTCCTTCTATTACTAATGAAGTAACTAATGAATTATTCCACCAGGTGACTAAAATTAGATATTGAGCTAGGTGTCAAGCTATTAAACCACTATTGTGCCAGTTCGGACAAGGTCGTTGGAAAGCATTTGCACCAGACAGCATCGGTGCAATTGTGAGGTGCATTATGTTGGCGAACTTAGCAAAATGATCCTCTGTGTCCCCTGCCCCATTGTAATTGATCTCAGGCAAGGGGAACTTCTTTGGGACTGGCTCGGCTAATATTGAGGTGGTGATTGGTGATTGGGTAGGATAGGAGACAACTACTTGTTTTTCCAAATGTACATTGTTCTACCGAGGCGATTGTTGCACGATTGGCTCCCCTATTGTGGATCCTAAAAATGAATGGGTAGAGTAGTTTCGTGTATCATTCCCGTGACTAAGTTTCCTAACTTTGTTGTCACCCGCTTTGTTTCCTCCCTTCCCCCTACTATGATGATAGCTTCAAGCCGATTCTTGTTTGGGGTTGCATCTGTACCATTGTGATGTGTTTGGGTGAGTCACATTGAGGTTATCCTTCAAGCCTAATGGTGAGAATCACTCCTATGTCTTTCTAGACATGAATTTTTCACTAAGGTGGAGCGTTGATTCTAAACTCTCTTAGCTAGGTGAGGATTGTACTTGGTAGTGATTTACATAATTGTCTAAGTGTTGTAACCACACTTACCTATATAGCTTGTGAAAGTTGCTCCAGGGTGAGGATAGGTTGCCTGGACACTGAGCTTGGGGCTCCCATATCGTCATCTAGCCTTATATTTTGAATGACTCCCTCTGTGTTGGGAATAAGTGTTACGCTATGTTGAGCTTTTGGATGGGTTCTCATATTTAAGGGAACATTTATGTTCAATTGAATTCTATTGGCTCCACGTCTTATCACCACACCATATGTGTCTGCCTCCACATGCACCCTACTAGTCTCAGATTCTTATGTTTTGTCATGTTGGGTCATCATGACGATCGATAATCATCCCCACAGTGGTTGCTAAATGTTAATAGTGTAGATTCAGTGATGGGTTAATATTATTCCTATTAAAGAGAATCTGGGCTGATTAAGTTCCTAATGATATTTCCATCGTCAACCAGGCTGAGGACACATTAATATTGTATTGAGTTGGCGTTGGCTAATACCTGCAACACAATTCTACACCGAAGGTTATCTGCGAGAAATCCCTCTGATGCTTGAGTCAGTTTATGAAATAATGTTGCGATGTATACTGCGGAATGAGTAATAATTGAGCATTAACTTCTTCCTGACGGGAGGGGGACCCTTATACAAGCATGAATGTTGGTAAACTTAAATCGAGGAGTGTGAAATGTTTCATGAGTCACGAAAGCTTTTGATTTATGGGCCTGAAATGCTTCTTTCTTTGTACGTTGAGTGAGACTCAGCCCATGCTTTACGGTGATGCTATTGTTGTTAAAAAAATTTAGAATAATGATTATTTAATTTTGTTACATTTAATTTTGTTACCTTCAGCTATATGTATCTTAAATTATGGCATGAAAATGCAAATTGATTCACTTTATTTGAATTAGTTTATATGAAGTATAACACACATGTAGAAAGATATACAATAATATGAGAAGTTATAAGACCTGGGGCATCAAAATCAATTCGAGCCAATGATAACACAACCATGATTCGCTTAGCAAGTAAGAGAAACCATGGTAGAGGACGCGCTCGGCCTTCACCAACTCTCCCACAATATTGCCCAGAGCCCCTCCATCTTTCTCGTCGAACTAGGCCGCCAATGGCAATTTTTCTGGTGGCCATCACCGGTCGTGCTCTACATGGATTTAATCCAATTTCTAATTCAACTTTGCCCCAATTTTGCTCTCTATTGTGTCTATATTCCCTATCCAATTAAGGTTTCAGTCTACATATTAGGAGAAACTGATTAGCTTAAAGGTGGTTTGTAGTGGTCCAGGTCGCAAATTAGTCCAAGCAGACAACTCGACTTCATGGTCTTTGAGCATCAATACGAGCTCCTCTACTTCAATTCATTCTTCAAGGGTCAAATTAGGTGTGGGTGTTTCTTTTTCTATCTTGGTGTTAATTATTTGACCATTGTTCCTAGTTTGTCTTAAATCGCTTAATTAGAGGTTGAATTATATCTTTATAATTCTATCTGCCTGGTCCGCTATCTTGCTTGTATGGTTTTGACCAACTAAGGAAAGTTGAGTATGTGTTCTGTTTTGGGCCAGCCTTGGTAGTGTTGATTACAGTATCTAGTTGGGAAACTTAGTTGTGTCACTGGTTGTTATAGGGCCGTTTTGGCATTTGGGTTGCAATGTGGACATGTTGGACACTTTGTTAGATTGGGGAATAGATAATCCCCTTCAAGCAGCTCTCATTCATACTCATCTCAAGGATCATGAGTTTGATGAAATTGCTCAACTTGTTTTCCAAATGCAGGGACCTGATGAGATACCACATAAAGTGAAATTTCTTAAAGATAAAGGGAATAGATGCTTCAAAAACAATGACTTTCTCAATGTCGTAGCCTTCCGATGAAGATGAGATTCTTTTCAAACACTTGGCTATTTCTTTAGATCTTAATTTGGCTGCCTTGAGCTTACACAAGGAAAGTTTACGTTAGCCATTACATTCTGTTCTTTACTTCTTGAATTTAAACCCCATAACACAAAAGCTTTATTTAGGAGGGAACAAGGCAACATTGGGCTTGCATAATCATCACAAAGCTTTGTGTGACTTGAGGGCAACTGCTCGCCTTAACCCCTATAATTATGAGATTGCAAGGGAACTTGCAAAAGTGGAAAATACAAATTGCCAATTTGAGGTTTTTAACAAGGATTTGGAGACTTCAGAGTACAAAGTTAGTAATGCAAAGAAATAGGATCATGCATAGACAAGCAGCTTAAAACTCGTTCCGACTCAGAAGCTTGAAATGTGACTATAAATTTATATGCAATCTATCATTACAAAGGTAAGTGAAGATTTTGTGAGGAATGATAATTTCTCCATGGAAGCGAATAGGGAAAGTATCTGTTCTTGCTCATCATCAACCCCTCTAACAAGTGTAGAGGATAGAAAGAATATCGACTCTATCATATCTTTGACATCACATTCAATGGATGTTGACCACCCTATTGATGTTATTTTTCATTTATCAACGACAAGAAATAAGACACGTCCACAAGGAACTCTTTGGTTATCTCCATCGGACTATGAAAAAATCACATAGGAGAGAAATTGAACTCTATAAGGGTAGGTCAGTGACCTACGTGTTTATTAGGGCTCCACAATTTGGCATTTCAGCACTTATCGGAGGTTGATCAAGGTCTCAAGTCTACCATAGAAGATTCTCTAACCATGGCCACCACGGAAGACTCAATTGTTCACAAAACAAACTCAGCATGTTAAGCGAATGATGTAACTAATGCCTTGTAATTTTCTGCACAAGTTCGAAGCAGTCCAATGGGGAGGAAGCTACATAGGAGGAAGAACCATCAGTCATGGCAGCGTAAGAGAAGTGTGAAGGTTGGAGCAAGATATGATTTAGCACTTTTACCTTACGCAAATGATTGGTGTAGGGAAGATTCAAAACTAGGCAAGAGATTCAAGAGATGGATACAAAAAGTTTGCAACCATTTTCAGCAAAGTAACAAAGTTCATCAACCACAACTTCAAAAGACAACATCTGAGGAGCATGTAGTGATGACATCGTCGAATGTAAAATTTGTGGCCATAGTATATGTAGGCTATAATCGAGCCAAAGGATGGTGGTGTTTGTAATGTGGTTGTTAGGACATCCTCTATATTTTCTATACTACTTGCATTATTTTACATACGCGTAAAAAAAGGAGTTAAGTTGAGTTGCAACCTAAAATAAATGATACAACCAATAGTAGGCAAACATTTTGACTTAGATATTCCAAATAATGTAAAATAAGGAAAGGAACCAAGATTTCTTTCGTAAGTAGTTATATGAGAGTTATGGTTTTATGATCTTGACGTAGGAGATATTTAAATGAGCTTAAGAATAATTAAATGAACAGAAAAGGAGAAAGCAATTTGTACAACCTAAAACCTAATTAAAAAAGATAAATAACTAATTTGCCATATGATTTTCAAATAAATGATAAAGAATTTAAAGAAAATCATATAAGGCATAGTTGAGATTTAGACATGTCTAATTACAAATAAGATAACCAAAATATATTTATTTTGCACAAAACGGTCAAAGTTATGTGGAGAACCAAATAAAAAATCTTGTTGCAATATTCATCAATATGGTTGATCAAGACTAGTGAATTAAACTCATTGTTTTGCTTAATTGAGCTTTTGAATTGCATGCTAGAAGGGATATGAACTTTTATGATAGGTGTGTAGAGTGTGGACATTGTTACGTATGTGCAACTGCACAAAATAATTAAGGAAAAGTCTTTTATTATTTGAGTGCTTGGATTCCAAATGGTGGGATCTAAGAATGTTTGAAAATGTATGGGAATTATGAGTCCAAATATTAATTATGCGAAGAAGTTGGATTGCTCTCAGACCCAATGTGTCGACATTGCTTGCACCCAAATGTGTCTACATTGCTTGTGAAACTAAGATTTATGTTTTATGTTTTCTTTTTAGCCAACCAATCCATTATTGTGTTTATTTGTACAAATGTTCATATATGAATGATTATATGAGAAATTAAAAGGAAAACTATGCATGAATTTTATTACAAGGTGCACTGCTCGGGAATTTACAATATGGGGGCCTATACAAGTTATATGAGATAAACAGAGGGAGTCAAAGTTAGCCAAAAATTTTTACGCATGAATTTTATTTTTACTGCAAAATATACTCTTGAATTTTTTGAATTAAAGTTGACTGATGAGTCATGTACGTATTTAGTTTTTATTATTGAACACGGATAACATACTTACACTAATTTTAGAACACTTTGCTTCTCTTTTTAGACAATACATTACAAGTCAAACAAGAGCATGAAAACGGACAAAGGAAAAAACGTTATAAATTAGAGGGCTATTGCTTGAACTTGACCTTTGGCATTTATTTTTGGGCTCTTATAACCCCCAACCAAAAACATGAATTAGCTAGGGCCATAAAGCATGGCTTTGGCATGCTGTAAAATTTTTCTTAGATACTTTATATACATAAATCCCATACTTATTTTACATGTCTTTCTTAAATTAATTTAAATTGTCTTATTTCCTCTAAACGTAGCAGTAACATTCCCTAATTATTTAAGATTTTCATTGTCCAAATTTTGTGTTGAACTAACTGTATAAAGTTTTGATGATAACAAATCCAAGTGTAGTATACTTGCTTGAGTAATGTTGTTCCAAACAAGCTATCCAAACAGGTCCTACACAGTTATTTGTATTGATCCTACTTACCTGTTCTGTCTACTAAATGTTGAGAACAAGTTTTAAGAACAGGTTCCAAGCTTCAGTGACAAAGATCAGCACACAATAAATCTCGACAACAGCTGACCAAGTCTTAAAGACCAAGTTCCTACATTCAGCGATACAAGATCATCCAAGTAATCAAGGTGACCAAGGTATTTAGAGTTGCACATCCATCCTCGACAAGATGACTAGTTCTTACAACAAGAAGTCTCGATTTGATTTAGGTTCTGTCTTTTAGATTCTTGTTAATATGCCAATCTTTAAAGTCTCAATCTAACACTTCTTGAAACGGTTTTCGAGATTTGCTTCAGAACATCATTTCCAAACAACCCTGCAAACGGGGTGCCTAGGGTGTTCCTGAAACTGCAGCAGCCACATTTGTTTTATCTGAAAATTTCTTTTGGTTAGCTGGGTGCACTAAGAATCCTTTTATGAAATCCTAGGCTGATTAATTAAGTCCTAAAAAGATTATTATTTATTATATATATGCAGCAGATTGTAAAACTTTTTTTTTGGCTAGATTTTTTTTCAAAATCTGAAAAATCTTTATTCCTTATTTTTAGGCCATGATTGATTCAAATTTTGAAACCAAGATTTTTATCCTCTTTTTTTTGGGCTAAATTACACGGCTATATTAAGTGGCTAATCAGTTTTTATCTTGTGAGTATCAAATCCCTATATTTTAGGAAAATCTTATCTTGTTTGCTCCTAGCCGTTGGAAATCTGAATAAATCTCCTAAGCTGCTAAAATAAGAAGATTTTTCCTATCTTTTTGAAGGAGTTAGCCGTTGGGTTTGTGTGTTTAA
>NCQV01143944.1:0-11519 GCA_002740545.1 Lophocereus schottii | reverse complement strand
TTTACTAAATCAATCGTATTGTGTATATTCTGTGTTGTCTACTAATAAAAAAAACAAATTTCTATGTTGTCTTATTTAATTAATTAATGTGTCCATCCTGCGTAATCGACAAATTTTTATTTTTATTTTTATTTTTTTGGAGGTGACCGGGTGAACTGGGGTAAGGCTTTTATGTTGCCCTCTCATATTCTGCAGAAGGGACCCTTGAAGGCTGAAGCATAAATTATAAATCATGTGTCCATCTTGGGAGGTGGTGCACAGGCGAGTGAGTTCTTTATTATTTGCGGACGTGCACACCTTAAAAAGCCCAACAAAACATAAGAATTTAATCTTGATAACTAAGAGATCAAAACTTTATCGCAATGGCCACAACCAAACACCACGTAATAAGATTATGAAACACAGGAATTTATTTCAAATACAAACGAGTGTGTGTAGTAAAGAAATAGCTGATCATTGATCAACAACCAAGACCACCAGCATAGTTAAACAATGTCTCAAACGTTCCTTGATAAATCAAAAGCAGCAGCCCGCTTGACAAGGTCAAACACATTGTTTGCACAACTCCAAATCGAGATCCACAGCAGCTCAACTATTTTTTTTTTTTTTTTTGCCAAAGTGTTTATTCCACTGGATGCTATGCAAACAAATACACTCGCTTTGTATGACATGGTCTCATGCGACGTCAGTCTACCGAGAACAACAACAATCGAATTGGAGAATTAAGCAAGCTCCAGTACTTAAGAGAACTGTTACGAATCAACTTCCTGTATGGCTGAGATAACTTCAGTTACAGAGGTAAACGTCCTCCTTTCTTTCATCAGCATTTTTGCAAAATTAAGCGCCTTCCTTTCACACTCTGCCCTCTTACTGGCATCCGATATGGATTCGAAGTCCTCAACATGTGCCACACCAACAATTCTCCTGTACAACACATATAGATGATAGATGGTACTTGTATGAATTCGCAAAAAACTGCAACATCAACATGCCCCACATCCAAGACAGCATGAAATTTCAGGCCTTGATTTTGAGCATGCCAACTCCGCAAACCTTGTTTTGGTGGGATTCACTCTGGGTCTGTTGTTGGCATGTTTTATGTAAGCCAATACGATTACTGCGATAGGTCTGAAAAGGACCACTAGAAAACATAACGAGGGTAAATGTCTCACCTTATCATTTTGGCAGCACCAAATCCGAGGGAATCATGGAACAGGTTTTCCATGTACTTTGTTTGTACTAGTTGAAGAACTTCAGAGTGGTTGTAAATGGGTGGAAGATATGCTTCACCGGGACCATCCTTATTTTCGTTCCAAAGCGCCACAAATTTTTTGTAAAACAGATTCCAGGTTTCTTCTATTGTCCTAAGTATCCACTTTTTGTATGCCTGTTATGTGTAACAACATATATTCAGATGTGGGACAACAGAGAAAGAGAAACAGGGACTTTTATTAGCCTATTTATGTTTATTTATCTAGCGCAAGAGAAAAAGTATTAACAGAACTTGTCATTCCACAATGAACCAAAAAGGATGAAACAATGATGCACGCGTAGAAGCCAAAGACATGAAAGTGAAATTAACAAAAATTTGAAGCCAAAGGCTCAGGTATGTTGCTGCTACAGCGACAGGGAACAATGCAACACCAAAATAACGAGTAATATATATTTATCCTTCACAAAAGAATGTATATTTAAGAAACAGACAGTGGTTCAACAGCATAGAGCAATTCCTAATTCACCGACAGCTTTGCAGGTACACCAAATCAATGCAAGGTGGCGAATTATGTTGAAACATGGCTCAGGGCCTAGGCCAATAAGCAAGTAAACAGATGCTTGAGAATCGTTTTGGAAGCCAGAAGTACCCACCCCATGATGCTACAATGCTGCTGCTATCTCTCAGCTGTACGTTTTTCAAACACTTGTACCCAGTACATAGAAAGCTAACATGCTTCAGCATTTGTGGCAGAAATACATTGTTTCCCATATTTCACATGCTCTTGAGGACTGCTTTTTTTTCATTTCATCCTTACCTCAGATCCAGGTAAATTGTTCCATCTCAATCTCCACAGGCTATGTTATATTTGAGATAAGTGCCATACTAACAAAAACTGTCCAATAAGCTTGTACCCCCCACCCCGCAAAAAACAAAAAAGGGGGGCACTTTACGAGGGGTTATTGAAGCCATTGGCAAGCCTCCGTTATTTGGTACACAACTAGCACTGCAGCACGGCTGCACTAACAAACTTAAGACACATATGACCCAAGATAGTAAGCAAACAAAAAGGAAAATAAAACAACGGAATTAGCACAAGGAAACAAGATGCTGATGAAAGTGGGGAAGTATTTCAGCATACCTTCCGGTCATTCCCTTCATTAGCATGCCCAGCTTGAGCAAAGAAGGCCAAAATCAGGTTGCCTAAAAAGGCTCCTATATCAAATCCCATTGGTCCATAGAAGGCAAATTCTGGATCGATCACCTGAGTTGACTCCTGCGTAACCATGACAGAACCAGTGTGGAGATCACCATGAATCAAGGCTTGAGCCCTTTCACAGAACCTAACCAAAGAGAACTGGCAGATATCAACTCATGGACTGCAAAACAGAACTAACAACTGACGTGCCTTTTGTTTCAAAAACATGCTCACATGGATTTCAGTTGAGCGACTTCAAGCTTTAGAACATTATCCTCACGAACTGCCTCAGCATCACGGTCAAGGTAAGGAGAAGTCCAACGGTTATACTGTGAGACTTTATAGGGGTCAGAGAATACAACCTGCTCTGTAAGGCGGCACAACTCCACATTTCCACAAAATTCAGCAACTGAAATCAGTATTCAATTTGCAGGAACTGTAAGTTCTGTAGGAACACAATCAGTGGATGACAGACACCAAGATTTCATTACAAAAATCCATGGATAACCATATGCTACAGAAGGGGCTGTTGGGAAATAATAGGAAGCAAGGAGAACCAAATTCACATCCAACACTTCGATCAATATCACATAAATGAAGCACAAAATAACAGTAGCAGCCCAATACCAGTTAGGGTCTGGGAATATCAATATGTTTACAGTTTTACGCCTAAAAGCAATGCCCAAAGAACAAAGGTCAGGTTTAGATAGATGCACAAATAGACTAAATTGACGTATTTTTGAAATATGAACCAGACACTACTGGAAGAACCTTCAGCTTCAGGCTCCAGTGAATTCAAATAGAAGAGCAACCACACTAATTAATCATGAAGCAAAACAGAATCAATAACAAGGTGGCCGACCTGCGCATTTATGCTCTGTAGTTGTAGTATAAAGAAGGGAGGTGTAGAACAAAGTCTTGGACATGTATTCAGCCATGTGTTCCGCAAGCAACGGGTATTCAACTCCAGCGATCAAACCCTTCCGTAGGATGATATGCGGAGGCTCCAAATAGTGCATGCCAATCAAAGACATAGCGCGATCAAAGTGATAAACTTCAGGAACATGAGCAGGGCACAACCCACCATGCGCTTTCAATGCAGTTGCCTCAAAATATGCACGTTCTTTGGTCATAGGCCATGACTCGCCAATGCAACGAATGTAGGGAAGAGCCTATTAAAAGGGAAAAGAAAGTAAGCAAAGTCTTGTGAACCCTTCAATCCATAAACAAAATCATACTGTCCAATACACTAATTTGTTCCAAAGTGTAATAGATGTGCATAATTTTCCATGTACTAGCAAAAGTAAAATCCAAAATTAAGCTTGAAATGACTAACCAAATAGTCGATACTTCGATCATACGTCACAAAACCCTAATCAACTAAGACAATGACTTCAAACAGTGGCCCAATTCGGCGAGATACAGCAATTGCTATCTCCGGATGTCATCAACCCCAATTATGATTGATAAAGACTACTCAAACTAACTATCTCAAACGAACGATAAAGCTGATTAAGCAAGAAACCATAACCGGATTTCATTAATTTCGTAAAGTAATCAGCACAAAAACTAATCCCCAAATTGAATAGCTAAGAAGATTCGAGAAGTTGGAGGCACCTGTTTGATGACGAGAGAGCCAGCAGGCGCGACGACAATATAGACGAAGTTAAGGTTTCCATCGCCGACTTCTTTGATGATGAGGTTGTCGACGGCGCCGCCGAGCTTGGCGAGGAGAGAAGGAGTGGCCTTGATGTACTCCACCAGCGAATTCTCGTCCAGTGGCCGGAATCCGTCGTCGGCCGTCGACATTTTCACCGGCGACGAAGGAGGACAGAGAAAGTGAGCAAGGTTTACTAAACTTGAATGGGGGTTTTATTTATGGGAGGAAAGGAGGCGTGATTAGTGTGTGTCTGACTAACGGCATGACTAGCTTTGGGCTTGTTTCTTGGAAGCTGAAAACTGAGGAGAGAGCAGGAGGGAGAGAGAGAAGGGAAATTCGTGGAACTCGACGATTATACCCAATTTTTTCTTTTTTTTTTGTAAAAAAAGATTATACTCAACTGAACCTGGTCGGAGTTATAGAACATGTGGAATCGTACAGGTTTACTGGAGAGTGATTCTTTTCCTTTCATTAACGACCTCCCCTTTTCCAACCATCAATCTGACTTGCCACTCGAGCCTTGGCATTTTAAAGTATGTACAGCGGTTTTGAACCGGCTCACAATTATTTTTTTCCTTTTTTGTTTTGTTATTGTTTTTAATGGGGTTTTTTTAGATTTTAAAGACAAAATTGTGTATTATAAAGTAAGGTTATAAGCATTATTTTATTTGATAAATCAAAATTGTGAGTCTTGCATTGTAGGGAGGAAATTTAAGAGCCGAAAAATTAACTCACGAGATAATGGTGAGAGAGTAGGCTCCACTTATGAGCCACAATTTTGATTCACCACTTTACTATCATCCACATTCAGGAAATATGGTATAATTATTATTATTATTTTATTGTTGATTTGTTGTGTAGTCTCTCATATCTTTCTAATAGTACTAATTTGTTTCCTCTGCCATTCCGTATGAGTGCTTAGGCTCAACACAATTATAAAGGAGATTGATCATTGAAATATGATCATGAATTTTATGTAATATTTGATTAGATGTAATGACTTTGTAATGCAAACAAATTTATAATTGTGTTTTCATTACCTTGTTTGATTGTATAAAAGTATTGCAATGAAAGAACTATCTTATAATTATGATTACTATAAACTACGTAATTATAGTTGCATTTCACAGTTAATTGCATTACATTGTAATTACATTACATCTAACCAAACATCACATTAGTTGTAAAGATTAAATTTATTTTTTATTTTATTTTATAGAGTAATATTAGTGGGTAAGTAGAAGGCAAATATGAACTCTTTGATTGTTATTTTAAATAACCACCATTCGAAGTATACTAATGAAATAAATATCAAATGTTTACTAATATGGATAATTAGATGAAAAGTATCATGACACAAATAAGGGGCTTTGATGATGAAAATGAAAATTAATCAATCATAATGTGTCCATATGCTTTTAGTGTACTTTTGTTAGCAAGAATAAAGTATTTATTGTTGGAATAAAGAGAATAACAATGGTTGGAATATAGGCAGAATAAACTGAATCATGGATAAATCACTGCCTTAAAAGCAATTACGGCTCGACTACGGTGTAAATCGATACACCCGGTTGCTCCCCAAGGTTAACTCAGCACTCTTGAACGCGTGCACTTCGCGGCTAAGAGTTTGGAGTATGCAGTACGTAACCTAGAATGCAGAGAAGAAGAAGAAGAGAGGAGAGAAATGTGAGAGTTGGTGTATAGAACCCTGCTGCTAAGGCTTAAACATTTTCGTAACAGATTGCACTAAATTCTCCGTGAATCATTTCCTACCGTTACAGTCTTCCTGATTTTTCTCCTCAACTTGAATGCTGCCAGATCTTTTGCCTCATTCTATGTTCTTAATGGCCATATTTTTAGCCTCATCTCACGCCTTTTTAATGGCTCTGTAACTGCCGTTTTCCCCCGTAACGGTAGAGAACGATTCACAGAGGATTTAGCGCAATTTATTACGAAAATGTTTAAGCAAATTTCTCCAAAAAAGAGTTAGCATAGGCCCACAACCCACGCCGCGCCTGGTTTGGACAGGACGGGCGGGCAGCAGCATATGCGCTCGTGCGGTGGCCCTAGACACCCTGAAACTCATAAAACCTGGTCTCAAGTTATTCAATATGGGCAAGGAGAATGAGATCTACAAACCCCTCATATCACCACCCAAAAGTTTCACGTGGGACAAGTGTGAAAGAGAGAGAGGGGAAGAAAAGTTTATCTTGTTGCCATTACTCTAACATTTATTTCAACAATGGACTATGTTTTATATAGATTATAAAATATTTTGAATATTCTTCTTATTTTAAGTTCTTATTTAAAAACGCAACATATGTTTTACTTCTTATATTTAAATCACTTTAAATTCAATTATCTTTACTTGTATAAATTATTGATTCAATAATGTTCATTAATTTTTTAAAAAATTATTTGTTGTCCATTTTAATTCTTTCTTTTTTGGAGGGTATATCATCGCTTTTTCGAATTAAGCCCCTATTCTCTTCAATTTTTTTAAAAAATAGTTCAGTTCAATTCAATTCAGCAAAATTCAATTAAAAAGAATATGACATAAATCATAAAACAAATTCATCTTATAAAATAGAAGACAATCCTATGAGCCTATTACATAATCATTGGCTTTGTTTCTCACATGACATCTTACTTGGGACACATTATTGTACACTCTGCCTTGCGAATAATTGCTCTCCACATAATTTTTATTTAGTCATCTTATGTATCAACGAAAATGACACCCAAAAAAAAAAGCAAAAATTGTGGCGGAGGTTGTGTGCATCCTGGTATATATATGAAATACATGATCAGAACACTAAATAGTATATGTGATGAACATTAATCTAACAGCTCTTGGGGCACTGGTTGTACTCTTACGTATTATGTGGGGAGTAAGAAGAAGTAAATAGTAATTATACGGGCTGGTCACTTGAAGGTTGAATCTGCATCTGCAGAGACTTATGCACGGACCTCGTTACGGAATGGGAAAGGAGAAGCCCTATGAATCAACTTCTTGTATGGCTAAGATCACTTCGGTTGTGGAGGTAAACTTCCTCCTTTCTTTCATCAGCATTTTCGCAAAATTAAGTGCCTTCCTTTCACAATCTGCCCTCTTACTAGCATCATATATTGATTCAAAGTCCTCGACATGTGCCACACCAACTATTCTCCTGCAAACACAAACACAAGCTCGACATTGATTTGCAAATTCGCAACATTAATATGCTCTGATGCATACCAAGAAGATCAGCACGACCATCCTTGCTGTATGTAAGTTAATACAGTTGCCGGGTAGAATAGATGTAGTAAGTAAGAACTAAGAGGGATGACAAGGGTAGACATATCACTCACCTAATCATTTTGGCAGCACCAAATCCAAGGGAATCATGGAACAGATCTCCCATGAAATTTGCTTGTGCTAATTGAAGAACATTGGTGTTGTTGTAAATGGTTGGAAGATGTGCTTCACCAGGACCAGCCTTGTTTTCGTTCCAAAGCGCCATGAATTTTTGGTAGAAAAGATTCCAAGTTTCTCCTATTGTCCTGAGAATCCACTTCTTGTATGCCTGTGCAACAACATGTACTTACATCAGATGCAGAACAGCAGAAAGAAACAACCGGTTACAATTACTAGCAGGTTTGTATATGGTCCATTCACCTAGCATCAGACAAAAGGGAAGTGGAGAGAGTACTTCAGAATACCTGCCGATCATTCCCTTGATTAGCATGTCCATCTTGAGCAAAGAAGGACAAAATTAGGTTGCCTAAAAAGGCTCCTATATCAAACCCCATCGGCCCATAGAAGGCGAATTCTGGATCGATCACCTGAGTTGACACCTGCGTAGCCATGATGGAACCGGTGTGCAGATCACCATGAATCAGTGCCTGAGCCCTTTCACAGAACCTAAAAGAAGTGGACAACTATCAATTCATGGACTTCTGGTTATGACTAATTACAACCGAGATGCTTTTTTTTTGTTTTGTTTTGAGAAGCGTACTTACATGGATTTCAGTTGAGCAACTTCAAGCTTTAGAAAGTTATCCTGACGAACTGCCTCAGCATCGCGATCAAGGTAAGGAGAAGTCCAACGGTTATATTGTGAGACCTTATAGGGGTCAGAGAATACAACCTGGCCAGTATGCCGGATCATGTCCACATTTCCACAAAATTCAGTGACTGCATAAAGAACCATTCAATATCAATTCCCGAGCTCAAATGAATTCAAATTGAACAATGACCATTGTCGATAAAGCACAAAGCAAACAAAAGCAGAACCGAAAACGAAGTTTCAAACCCGCGCGTTTATGCTCTGTGGTTGTGGTGTAAAGAAGGGAGGTGTAGAATAGAGTCCTGGACATATACTCGGCCATGTGTTGCGCAAGCAAGGGGTACTCAACTCCAGCAATCAATCCTTTCCTAAGGACAACATGTGGAGGCTCCAAATAGCGCATGCCAATCAAAGACATGGCGTGATCAAAGTGATAAACTTGAGGAACATGAGCAGGACACAACCGACCATGTATTGTCAACGCGGCTGCCTCAAAGTATGCACGCTCTTTGGTCATTGGCCATGACTCACCAATGCTACGGATGTATGGAAGAGCCTACAAATGGTACGCTAGGTAAACCAAGGTCACATCCGTTCAATTCAGATAGAAAATCAATTGCATTGCCCACCCACTAATTTTGTTGCAAACGAAGTAAATGTGCATGACTTAATTTTCCTTGTACGTAAAATGTTAGGGATTCATCACAAATTCTTGTGTAAAATAGTCTTATATTGATTTAATGTAAGATGTGTTGCATAGCAAATTTTCTTATTTCTAATTTGGGATAATAGATAATCTGTCTCACAGCAAGTCATGGTGAAGCGGTCGACTTAGCATGGATTCATTTACTAGGAAGTTTACCTGTTTGATGACAAGGGAGCCAGAAGGGGCAGCGACAATGTAGACGAAGTTAAGGTTACCATCACCTACTTCTTTGACGTGGAGGTTGTCAACGGTGCTGCCGAGCTTGGCAAGAAGAGAAGGAGTGGCCTTAATGTACTCCACCAGCGATTTCTCGTCGAGTGGCCGGAATCCATCACCATCAGGTGTAGAGATTTCCATTGGGGAGGGGGAGTAACAGGGATTGAGCAAGAATAAGAGAACAGAACGACGTTGACCAGTTTAATTACGTTTATTTGGCTTCACTTGAATGGCAGATTTTAAAAGATGATAGGTGGCATGATGAATGGTTATTGTTTGACTAACAACATGACTAGGGTTGGATTTGGAACATGAAAGCGAAGGGGGTGAGAAAGGGGGACGTAAGAGGAAGTCTATGATGCTCAAATTTACTTGGGCGAATCAACACCCGGGGGTGGGGAGGGGCGGAATACAATGAACTACGGCAGAGGAAAATATGAATCTGGTCTGTATCACGGAACATGCGGAAATTGGAATTGTGGTATCATTGTACTAAGGAATTGACAATTTGATTTGTCACTCAGCCTCGGCAGCCTATGATTCATACTTATCTTAGTAAATTATTACGTATTTCTAAGAGTGTGTACTTTTATTACTATATATATATATATATATATATATATATATATATATTTTAAAGTGTATTTGTTATATGAGCGGCTATTAATATATATTTCGCTTATGTGGATTTTGGAATTACAATCCTCGTTGTTAAATTTGGAATATAATCTGCTTTGTTGAATTTGCTTACTCCATATGTGGTAAAATTTAATGATCCAACGACAGATCTAGAAATTTCATACCATGAGATTTACTTTTGAATTCTTAAAATAATTTATATTAGTAATTAATTTTTATGGGTGTTCATTTAGCAATTTTTTCAGCTAAGGATGTTCATGGACACCGTTAACATGTATCTGGATCCGCCTATGTTTAATGCATTCTTTGATTAAATTTGATTAAAACTTTTTTTAAAAATATGAGTTCAAATAACACACCTGTTAATATTTTTATGCATTCATTTATATATATAATAAATGATGTTCCTATTATGTAATATATCCAACCGTCAATTGTGTTTAGTTTGTAGATTGATGTGATATATCCTATTATGGATTTTATATTATATGCCAACATATGATTAATATATTGATTTTTATCATTTAAATACCCTGTGCATTAACATGGCCACAAACTAGTAATTTATAAATTTAAATAACTATTTTTAATTTTTTTGTAATTTAACACACCAATATTGTGTCATTACGGTTTTAATCTAGTTTATAAATCTAATGTGATATTTAGTTGGATGTAATGCAATAACAATGTAATGCAATCAACTTTGTAATGTAATTATTATTACTTAGTTTGTGATAATTATAATTGTAAGATAGTTTTTTTGTCACAATGCCTTTATATAACCAAACACAGTAATGAAAATATATTTACAAACTTATTTACATTATAACATTGATTATATTTAATCAAATATTACATAAGAGTCCATGCATATTAGGTCGTATTTGGTTGGTTCGATTCTCCCCTCGTTGTTCACCCAACNNCCCCCCAAAAAAAAAACCACTTCGAGTCCGGTTTTTTGACCTGAGGATCCGACCCAACATGATCCGCATCCGAGCCTTATCCACATCGGGCACGTGAAGTACAGTCATTGTCGAGAGCGTGTAGCGTGGCAAAGCGGGCAAAAGATGCTCCTTATCCATGAAGCCACAAATTAACCCAAAAAAAGACAAAAAATCTCCAGAGAGGGAGAAAGAACAGAGGGGCGGAAATTGCGAGAAAAGGAGAGCCACCTGGATTGTTGCTGTGTCGTAGAAGGAAATGGCGGGGTTTCCGGCGACATGGGCAGTGTTATTTTCAGTACTATTACTCCTCCCTTCTCTCTCCACCGTCATCTCCGCCGCAAGCTCCACCGCCGCCCTCCTCCGCCACCGCCCTCTGCGTGGCGGAAGCCTCTGCGAGCAGCTCATCATCCCCGCTGGTTACCTTTGTTCCGAGCACATCGTACTCTCTCTGTCTCTCTGTCTCTCCCTTATTCTTTCTCTCTTTACTTTTCCGCTTTCCAGAAATTGCGGTCATGCGTAATTATGTGTTGATCTTCTCTATTAGTTAATTGTTATTTTCATTCCTTGTTCCTTATTTTTGGCAATGAAATTGTCGGCTAGGTTCAAACAAAGGATGGATTCTTGCTGGCTCTTCAGCGCGTGTCATCTCCTTCAGCGAAGTTAGATTTGCGGCGAGGGCGTCCTGTGCTGCTTCAACATGGACTGTTTATGGTGAATTTTCTGTTTATTTTGTATTTTTTCCCTTATGATTGTTAATTTCAGAATTTTTTTCACAGTTAATTTTCGTATTTCAAGCATCGAGTTGTTCAAATTATAGCTCCGATTATGGAAATCAAGCGAAGTGAAAACAATCACTAAACTCATGGATTCAAAATGTGGCCGCTCCATGGCAAA
>NCQV01143939.1:0-17761 GCA_002740545.1 Lophocereus schottii | reverse complement strand
CAGATTTGCAAAGGCATGGCTTCTAAACTCAAATAGTGAAGGCAGAACGTCTTCGGTCAGATAGCGAAGATATTATTCATCCGATCAGATAGTAAAGATATTCAGACAATAAAGGTGTGCCACCTCCAATCAGATAGTCAAGATATGTTATTCTAATCAGAAAGTGAAAGTTTGACTCATCCATTCCGACAACAAAGGCTTGAATCCTACGATCGGAGAGCAAAGGCGTTTAGACTACTCCAATCTAGCAGTAGAGACTTAACGTCTTTCATCAAACAGCAAAGGCGACTCTTCCAATCAGAAAAAAAAGGCTTGGCTCATCCGATCAGGCAACAAACGCAACTATCCCAATCAGAAAGCAACAGCTTGGCTTCTTCGATCAGATGGATAAGGCATGACTTGTCCGATCAGACAGCATAGGTGACTCATCCGATCAGAGCAGACTTGGCCTCTTTTATTAGACAACGAAGGCGACTTTTCTGATTAGAAAGAGAATGCTTGGTTCATCCGATCAGATAGTGCAGGCTTGTCACCTTCGATGAAATAGAGGG
The DNA here is from genome assembly GCA_002740545.1 of Lophocereus schottii. Taxonomy (NCBI): domain Eukaryota; kingdom Viridiplantae; phylum Streptophyta; class Magnoliopsida; order Caryophyllales; family Cactaceae; genus Lophocereus; species Lophocereus schottii. Next base: position 17,210 of record NCQV01143939.1, on the reverse strand, counting down.
TTGACTCTTTTGGTTAGATAGAAAAGACATGGCCCTTCCGATCAGACATCGTAAGCTTGATTTTACAAATTGCCAGTGCCTGGCTTGAAGGAAGAGACCACCAATTTAAAAGAAGACGCCCATATCGCTAATATGAAGGAGGATGTAACCTTATTATTGCCCCTAACTTAAAGGTGTTCTAAAAGTTTGCAACAAGTTGATGACTATTTGAAGCCTATTTATATGATTTGAAAATGTACTTAGTGACTTAGGAGTCAACACCTTTGACAAAATGACCTGATAGTCTTTTACTTTGATGGCTAAGCATTTTGGACTTGATGACTTGTGAGTCTTTAAGTTTGATAACTTGGAGCTCAGAACATTCTTGATTTTGGAGTCTAGAACTTTGATGATTTAGTAGTCTTTTAACTTCGATGTTTCAAGAGACTTGAATTTTGATGACTTGAGAGTCTACTTGGTGACTTGGGAGTCAATAATTTTGTTGACTTAGGAGTCCCGAAGAAACAACTTTGAAGTCTTAAAAAAAATCGACTTGGAAATCTACAATATTTGTGGCTTGGGAGTCTGCTAAGATTAAGTTGGAGGTCAGAAGTTTTATGACTAGGAAGTCTTTGCGATTTGACAACTTAGAAGTCTTGCATTTTACCGACTTGGTGGTCTGGTTTTTTGGTGTCTTTGACTTTGAATACTTAAGAGTTTACCACATCAATGATTTGAAGGTCTGTAAGGTTGACTTGAAAGTCTTCGATAACTTGAAAGTTAGCAACTAAGTTTGACTTGTGAGTTTGCAACTTAGATGACTTAAGAATCTTTAAACTTTATTTAAGAGTTCATGTCATTGATGACTTAGAAGTCTACGATGTTGATGACTTGAGAGTCGTTGAAGTCACTTCAAAATTTATAATTTTATTGACTTGATAGTCTTTAGGTGACTTAGAAGTTCATTGATTTTGATGGCTTGAACATTATGTGGATGACTTGATAATCTGTACTGACTTAAGAGTCTAGAAGTCTGGACTTGTAAGTCTTAAGGCTGACTTGAGAGTTGAAGTCATGTTCTAACTTGACAGTCATGAGGAGTAACTTGAAAGTCTTCACCAAGCATAAAGTTATGTTGACTTAGAAGTCTTGGAATTTGTTGACTTAGAAATTTAATACATATGACTTGAAAATCTTCTATTCTGACAATTTGGGAGTTGACAAAATTTGATGACTTAGGAGTCTTAAATTTGAATGACTTGATAGTCACTTATTTTGTTGACTTAGGAGCCTGAAACTTTGACGACTTGGTAGTCAGTGAGAGTTTGACGACTTAGGAGTTTACAAAATTTTGATGGCTTAGGAATCTTAAAACTTTGACTTGGGAGTCAACGAGATTTGATGACTTCAGGGTCTGTCAAACTTGACTTCAAAGTTTGGTAGGATAGACGTCTGGGTCAGAGCATTTGATGACATAGATGTTTGTAGAGGCTGACTTGGAAGTCTTAGAGTTTATCAACTCACAAGCCTGTAAAGATTAACCTAGAAATCTTAGAGTTTGGTGATTTGAAAGTCTACTTGAAAGTCTTCGAGTCTGTGCAAAGAGTGGCTTGAAAGCCTGTAAGTTCTTTGATGACTTAGAAGTCTATAGCGGTTGGCATGGAAGTCTGCTCCCTAAATGACAATTTCGGGTCGCTCTCTTCCAAAGCACTTGCCAATAGACCATCAATCAGATTCTTCGGTGTCTTTCTCGTCTGATGTGATTTTTCCTTCTTTCACAAGTTGCAGGACTTGTCTTCTAAATGCTTTGCACTTCTCTATGGGGTGACTAATGATCCTGTGATATTTGCAATATTTGGAATCATTAATTTTTCCAATTTCTTCAAGATGACTTGACTCAGGGAGTTCTGTAAGTTCTTTCTCAAGAAGTTTGTCAAGCATTTTTGGCGTATCAGACTCAGAATAAGGGTATTCTTTCTCTTCGGAGTCTTTAAGTATGGAGCTTTCCTTTCTTGATGATGTCACCGATTCATCATCATTCAGCCGTCTTCCATAGTAGGCAGTTGTAAACTACATATCATGAGCTTGGGTCACCAATTATTGGAATGTTTTGGGCTTGTTCACTTGCAAAGCATACAAAATATCTAAAATACTTGATCTTAAAAAATATCTAATATATGTTCCTTTATCTAAAATAATTTTGATGACCAAACTCAGGTAACGAGATGAAATGAAGAAAATCTTTTATATTCAAATTGTTAAAAAAAAAAAGAAAATAAGAGATTTGGGAGGGGCCTCTCTAAGTAAAGAGCCACCAAGAAGATTTTGTACACAACTTAGCTAAGAGAATAAAAGAAGAACTAAGACTGACTAAGTCTGAGAAAGATAATAAACTAGGACCTCTAACGATCGAGCGTAAGGGATACAAATATGAGTAAAAAAGTCTTTGTCCACAAATATTCCTTACTGTGTGTTAGGGAAAAACAGAGTTTTAATATTTATAGACCCCAAATGTAAGGTGTATCGTTGAGTACTTGGGGTGTCGTCTGCAGAGAGTTGTGTTTCCAACTACCAGGGCTAATTAAAGCATCTCGAGCTAGGCAAGATCGAAGGGGATGAATGGTGAACTAAATTACGCTAACAAACATAGAAAAACCGACTTGGAGTTGTGATTTGACCAATTGACGAGCCAATTAATTGAGATGAGTCCTAACCTACCTAAACTACATCATGAACGAGAGATGGTCGGTTGCATCATTAAAACCACCCAAGCCCTCTCTCAAGGGTCATGAGCTAGTGTAATTGTTCTAAACTCCTATTTTCATGGGATCAGTTCAACTAAACTACAAGATTAGCAACCCCCAGATCTAACTCGATTCGGATACTATTTTCAAGTTTCAAACTCGGCTTTTCCCTCTCTCCCATTAGTTAATTGAGCTCACCTCTCAGTATAAGTCAATCGCCCAAAAATATGAATGAAAGCTCTCTCAAGCATTTCATCGAACATTTGATGGGCATGAGAGAAAACTCTAAGTTCTAGGCATAGATTGAGTATGGTTAGGCTAAATATAAGACTAATTAGCCATCAAAAGGTTAATCACAATCCAAGCCAACATAATCTACCAACTAAACATCACAAACACATGAAAAGCTAAACTAACAAACAAGAACATGAACATGAACAAGAGAACAACGGAAATGTAATAAATCAAATCTAAACAACTAAACAAACATGAATTAACCATGAAAACTAAACATTGAAACTAAACAAAACAAATACAAGAATTAAACTAACAAAATCAAAATAAGAACAAGATATGGAATAGAGAGAGAAAAGGGAAGAAAACAAAATCTTGAATTGATAGAAGAAACTTAAAATCCAAATGTTAAATCCAAGATTACAATCTTCAATCCTAAACTAATCCTCCCATTGAGGTTTTATTTGCCAAAATCTAACCTAAACTACTCTAGAAATCGCCAGAGAGAAGCCCTAAGCGAACCCCTGTGCAACCTCCCTGTAAAACTGGCCGAAAATCAGCTTTTATCGCGGAAGCTGGCCCGAAGCACAGCCGTGCCCCGACGCATGGCCGACCGTGCGCCACCATGCCCGGTCAGATGCACGGCCATGCACCTGGGCGTACCGTTTGTGCATGGCTTCGGTCACCGGTGCACGACCCTGCTCTCCTGCAGGATGGCCGTGTATTGTTCTTTTCAGCTTCTTGTTACTCCCGGGGCTTGTCGGACCTCTATTCCACCTCAAAATGCATCCCAAATGCCTCATTCCCTATCAAAGTTGGTGAGTTTCTCATCTCTTTGGTGAAACTCTTAGAAAACAAGAAAACCAACCAAATAAGTGCATTATGAACCGAAAGAGGCAAATATGACCCTTTCTCCTTAATATTCAACATGAAAATCATGAGAAAAGTGGGCCAAATATGGGGTGAAATGAGGTCAAATATTGGTGCAGCAAATACCTCCATACCTACCTTTTGCTCATCCTCGAGCAAAACAAATACCCCTACGATGCATGAGAATATTGAATCCATCCTAGTGCCTGGTGTGCAAGTGTAACATCACCATAAGACTTTGGCTTACTAAAATCAAACTCAATCCCACTTAACTGACACAAGCTACCTTGTTGAATTGCTAGCATGGAAAACAAGCTTCCCAGTAGTAGTATTGCCTCAAAGGATAGTACCCAGTAGCGCATGCCTCAAAGGGGTAGTTGTCATTCCAAACTCTTTTCTCCGCCCCATTTTTTTTCTTTCCTCCTTTTTTTTCATTTCAAACTCTTGCCACGCCTCAAAGGAATACACCCAGTAGCGCATGAGTTTGTTTGTTTTTGGTTTTGTCTTTGGAAAAGGGGGTGCAAGCACATACAAAGGGAACTGTGCAGTAGATAAGTGGGAGAGCCGATCATAGAAGACTAAGAATGTAAGGTAATGATAATGCAATAGTTAGGACTGGATTGCAAAATTGCAATGAACTGTTGGGGTTAGAACTGAGGTCTAAAATGATAAACTTGGGACGAATATCTATCATGCACATTATATTTAGAAACGACCTAATAGCCAAGGTACCGGAGATCAAGGCTGATTAAAATAGTACAAAACTCCCCTAAATCCAACAAAAAGGAAAAATTATACAAAAAAAGAGTAGATGACCCCACCCTCACACCTGAATCTCACAATGTCCGCATTGGGAGTCGAGAGTCATCACCAACCACAAAACACACAAAAACCAAAATCAAACAGAACACACATATACACAAGCTCACTCACTCAACCAAAATACAAAAATACCCAAAAGTGATCATAGCCATCAACTGGCTCAACAGATGCCTAAATTTCACCTCAAAATGATCACCACAAAAGTGCAATCCTAATATCCACAACTAAACAAAAATAAAAAGAGGGAAAATAAAAAATAAAAAGAAGGGGGAGAAGAGTGAGAACGATTATACCAGATCGGGTGCTGAATGTACCCAAACTATGCCACAGCGGCTTAAGGAGCATCAACCACTCCTTACCTCTCAAGATGCGGGTCGTCAGCTCGAATGCAGTCAAAGCTCGCAAGAGCTTATCATGTGCCTGTGCATGCATCTCAGAATGATGTAAGTGAGAGAACATAAAGAAGAGCATGGCAAAGAAAATTGGTGCCCTCTTATACTTATCAAATGCCATAGAAAATTCAAAAGCATGATCAAAGAAAGTGCTCCACATGACTTTCCTAGGCAAGTCCTCCAGGTATACACAATAAGGATCTAAGGAGGGGTTATACCCTCTAATATCGCCTAGGGACTCATGAAATGTATGCAAGTGGGAGGGGGCGCTGGTGGGAAATAAGGGAGATGAAATGGGAGTCAAGTCAAGTGGCTCGGTGCAAATTGGATCGATATGGTTAATACTAGGTGCGTCACCAACCACTAAACTATCATCACACAACTTCTCATAAGGAGCCTCCTCAAGATGTGCCTCAACCAAGATAGGTTCTTTCGACGAAGTAGGAAAATCACCCTCCAAAATAGTAACATCACCCCTGTATGGCTCACCCATCTCTAGCCCCGTGCACTGAGCTAAAAGGAGGGGAGAAGTATGTAACGTCAAAGCAATGACGGTAGTGCCTATGAGTGTGCTAGTCGAGAATGGAGCAATAAGTGATGAAGAGGTCTAGGGAGGGTCAGGCGCTTCCCTCATCCTACTATCAAAACGCTGATGTTGCTCATTCATTGTCCCTATCATGGCATCAAGTCTAGCATAACATTCATCGAAAATATCATGATAAGGACAAGAATTCACATCACGGTCAAAAGATTGGCAAAAAGAGTACAACACATGAGGGTGAGAAGAGTAGTGATGATATGGGTCTCTAGCATCATCAGATTGCCATTGATGCCAAGCCAGAGACTCAAATAAATCCCACACGTCATCAACAGCTAACGAATGCAAACCACCATAATGCATGGACTCAAGGATGGCTTGAGTATCAGGTCTTATCCCCTCAAGCACAACATCACATATTTCCCATTTTTCATATTCGAAAAGCACATATTGAGCACGTTAATTATTCAATCGAGACAAATATTGCCAAGCAGGTTCATGCTCAAATTGAGGTAAATGGAAAATAGCCATCTTGAATTTTTTTTGAAATTTTTTTTTTATTTTTGAATTTTTTTTGGATTTTTAAAAGGCCTAGCCTCGAATCCTTAAGTAAACCCCAATATTGAAAGACGCCACCTCCCCGATAACGGGGCCAAAAACTTGTTAGGGAAAAATAGAGTTTTAATATTTATAAACCCCAAGTGCAAGGTATATTGTTGAGTACTTGGGGTGTCGTCCACAGAGAGTTGTGTTTCCAACTACCAGGGCTAGCTAAAGCATTTCGAGCTAGGCAAGATCGAAGGGGAAGGATGGTGAACTAAACTACGCTAACAAACATAGAAAAAATGACTTGGAGTTGTGATTTGACCAATGGATGAGCCAACTAATTAAGATGAGTCCTAACCTACCCAAATTACATCATGAACGAGAGATGGTCGATTGCATCATTAAAACCACACAAGCTCTCTCACAAGGGTCATAAGCTAGTCTAATTGTTCTAACCTCTTATTTTCATGGGATTAGTTCAACTAAACTACAAGATTAACAACCCCCGACCTAACTCGATTCGGATATTATTTTTATGTCCCAAACTCGGCTATTCTCTCTCCCACACTAGCTAATTGACCTCACCTCTCAATATAAGTCAATTGCCCAAAATTATGGATGAAAGCTCTCTTAAGCATTTCATCGAACACTTGACAAGCGTGAGAGAAAACTCTAAGTTCTAGGCATAGATTGGGCATGGTTAGGCCAAATACAAGACTAATTAGCCATCAAGAGGCTAATCACAATCCAAGCCAACATAATCTACCAACTCAACATCACAAACACATGAAAAGCTAAACTAACAAACAAGAACATAAACATGAACAAGAGAACAAAGAAAATGTAATAAATCAAATATAAACAACTAAACAAAAATGAATCAACCATGAAACCTAAACATTGAAACTAAACAAAACAAGTGCAAAAATTAAAGCAACAAAATCAAAACAAGAACAAGATATAAAATAGAGAGAGAATAGGAAAGAAAACTTAGTCTTGAATTGATAGAAGGAACTTAAAATCCAAAGGTTGAATCTAACATTACAATCTTCAATCCTAAACTAATCCTCCTACCGAGGTCTTATTTGCCAAAACTTAACCTAAACTACTCTGGAAATCGCAAGAGAGAAGCCCCAAGCGAACCCCCGTGCGACCTCTGTGCAAAACTGGCCGAAAATAAGCTTTTGTCGCGGAAGCTGCCCCGAAGCACGGCGCACGTTCAGACACACAGCCGTGCGCCTGGGCATGCCGTCCGTGAGTGGCTTCGGCCACCAGTGCACGGCCCTGCTCTTCTGTAGGATGGCCGTGCACTATTCTTTTCAGCTTCCTTTTGCTCCCGGGCTTGTCGGACCTCTATTCCACCTCAAAATGCATCCCAAATGCCTCATTCCCTGTCAAAGTTGGTGAGTTTCTCATCTCATTGGTGAAACTCCTAGAAAACAAAAAAACCAACCAAATAAGTGCATTATGAACTGAAAGAGGCGAATCTGACCCTTTCTCCTTAAGATTCCACATGAAAATCATGAGAAAAGGGGGCCAAATAAGGGGTGAAATGAGGTCAAATATTGGTGCAACACTATGGGAGTACATAGGGTATAAAGAGCGGACTAAAAGTTCACATGAAACATAGGATAATTATATGGAAAAAAAACCTACAACCAACATTTAAGTTCATAAATAGGGAACTCCCAGATCAGAGTGACTATTTAAGCAAGGTTGCACAGGAAAAGTGATGAATGTCACATTTGCATAGGATTTCATAAGTCTTTGGGAGTCATCTTAGGGCATTAGTGAGCTCAATTGCACTATTTATGCCCGTATTTTTACTATTACACTTAGTTTTGCTTGGTTTGAGAGTGTTTGCAGATTTTGACTTTCTAAGCAAAGTCATATGAGTAGAATGATGATTTTGCAGACTTTTGGATCAAGAAAGACAGCAAAAGAGGTCCAAAAACACCTAACACGTATAGATCGTGGTTAGTGCCATGGTCCAGGAAGTTCTAAGAAGAAGCAACAGAACAAATAAGGGAGAACCACCTAACCAGTAGCCACCACGGTCTGTGGTGGGGCCCCATTGTTAGGCTATGGTGGTCCTTCTTCTCCCTGTCGGCCTAATTTCTTCACAACTTTTCATGTTCGAGGCATTTTGGGACGTTTGCAACCTTCTTTTCCATAGTAAAAGCTGGTTTGACTACTTTCTTGGCATCCTCAGTCCATATTTCATTCGCTTTTACATTCACCATCTAGATTAGGATTTCGATTAGATTAGAGGGAGAGAGAGTGAATTGAAGTGGAGATCTTGCAAGGATTCTATGCGGGGTTTGAAATTGACGGATTCAAGCATGTTCTTTGGCTAGGCAATGTTTCTCTTCTCTACTCTTCTCTTCTCTTTTCTCTTGTTAGGGTTTATGTTTTGTAATTTGGATTAACTTTCATTGTTTTGATCTTAGATTTATGCAAATACTTGTTAATTTGCCTAATCCTGTGTTGATCTCCTTGGTATTTTAGAATCTATTGACTTGTTTTGTGAGAAATTTGATTACTTTCTTATATCTTTTGGGTATCGAGTGAAGAACTCAAATGTGAAATTCAATATTAGAACTCTAAGATTTGGCATGATTGTGTGGAGTCTTCAGAAAGTCACACTTATTAAGAAAGCACAAATTTGATAATCATATGCTTAATAGATCTAAACAAATCGAGCGCCTTTGAGAAAGGATAATTGGCTAGATGTAGGTATTTCACTTCACTTTGAAAAAGGAGTGTGTTACTTTGATTGTTGGTTTTAAAACAACCAATTGAAGAAGAAATGCTTGATTGATACATGAATTGAGACTTTGCTTGTTTTGTATAATTCTTTGGTTTTTATGCACTAGATTAGAAGTAGATTAATTTAATTTCAATCTCAATTTTTAATCCGCTTGGCCTATCTTTAGGAAATAAAGCTCAGTAGATTGACCTAATCCTTGTGGAGATAATTTCGATTTGCTACAACGCCAACGTGCACTTGCGACCCATGATACAACACAACTAGTAAAGGCAAAGTATGAAATGCACTATGGGAATGTAGTCCAAATAAAATTATTAACAAAAGAACATAGAGCAACTACGCCTTACAAAGTTTACTCGTACCATTCTCCAATTACTCACTTTAAGGAAGGGAGTAATCTGAACCAAATCAAGTGCAACTATCAAGAGGACGACTAATGAAAAAGTTTTTAAAGGCTAATGAGATACGTAAATTGTTTATGTTTTAACAATGGCAATCATGTGTATGATGGAAAAAATGTTATTAATCATGTAAATATGTTTAAAAAGTTATGTTTTATGGTTGTTTTTAAGGGCCATTCATGTGACAAAGTAACTGATGAAATGATGTAGGGGACTCAAGAGGCCAAGCCTAGGTTTTTGAATAAAATATAATAGGCCCGAGAGTATTCAGCTCTCCAATCTCATGCAAGTACAAGAAACATTGATGAGCTACATTTATGATTTTATGAATGCATGTTTAAGAAGGAAATAATTAAGAAAGTGCAAGAAAGTTTTCAATCCCTAAGTTTAAAAGAAAATGAATTCCAAATCACTACAAAACTTACTAATTTAGAAGCTTTTTTTGTTGTTGTTTTGTTACAGTACAGAGATAGACAGTTATGGTACAGAAATAGGCATATAGAACTTTGACTCATTCTTGGAAAATGGTTTTTGTTTTTTGTTTTAGGTAGTGAAGTCTCTGAAGGAACCACTAAAAGGAGAAAGGAAGTCAAGACTAATGCTGACATCAAGAGTGTGAGTCCTAGTTGACAAATAAGTTGATACTTACACAGACTAGCTCGCGGATGGCTATTTACTAAACCAAACCTTGGGATATTGCTATTGAAGGTCTATGTTAAGCAAGTGGTGATCTATAAGGTAAAATATTGCATTTGTGAAGAGGTCTACCTGGATAACTACAAACCCCTTAAAGGCAAGGAGGTGCCAAATGCTCAGCGTAGGCAAATCTATGTATCTAGTACAATTGCTGTATTTTTGTTTAATTTTTATACAGAATTAGAGTTATATATCCAGGATGAGAACTTTTCATCTTCTTGGGATTAGTATTGTAATTTTAGTTTTATGTGTAAAGTATATTCCAAAATTCCCTTTCTATGTTGTTTTATGGTTTAAATCATTTGATTACAGTGTGAATTATTTTTTGAGTTAAAAACGGATCATTAAATCTTATAATGCAACTTAAAAATTCAATTAGGAATTTTTGAAAAAGAGTTCCATAAAGTTGAATGAAGGGTTGTTACAAATAAATTTTTCTAGAGAAAAGGCATGACACATAGGAACTAACTAAAGCCTAGTAAATGAATAAAAACCATAATATATAAGCAAGAGTGCAAGGAAGGTGAAAAGGGGAGAAAAACTAAACTGTTCACTGTTAATCTCAACTTCTCCTTGCTTCACAGAAGTCGGGAACTGAGTCCCTAAAGTCTTCATCTAGTCGTCGTTATAGAAGCAAGAGATCTCCTTTTCATTCTCCAACTGTTAAACTTTGAATCTCTATTTGTGCACTCTTAGCAACCTTCTTAAACTCTTAGAGCTTTGCTTTCAAGGAAGCATTATATGCCTTACAAGATTCCAACTTAGAAATAGATGGTAGTGGTTGATCTTTGCATCTCACCATGCTAGCCTAAAACTTAGAGATAAGAAAGGGGAGGGCTAATCAAAGATGTTCCTAGGAAGTAATGCACTCAATATCCCCTAAGTTGGAGCTAGAAGTATGAGTACAACTAATTTCCCAAACCTTTAGGAGATGACTAACAACCTTATTCTCGTGTTCAGATACTTCCCGTTAGCTCGGTTGGACAAAAGGCTTTATCCTTATCTAGAGTTTTAGTTCTCTTGCCATCTGAGCTCCTTTTTCTTATCGGGATATAAGAAGGGGAAATAGCAACAACATTTAGAGTGGAAGACTGACACTGCCTTTTTTTTCTTAGTTCTCTCAGAACAACGTCATTTAATGAGTTAAGAATTTGTAAAAGATCTATTGGATTCATCTAAATGAGTTTGAGGTTCAGAAAAAAGACTCCCTTAATAAGCTAAAACTATGTGTAAAGATCTCTAGAAACAATCCTACCAAACTCCATCATTAGCTTCAATTTTAGAAGTGTCAGTAGGGACATTCGCATGGTTCCTCCCACTGGTTTAGGGTCAGGGGAAATGAAGCTTACAAAAGTGGTTATAGCATGGATGGTATCACCCCACTTACCCTATAATATCAGCTGGAGGGTTGGAGTCCCTAAGGCTTTTGACCTTGTGTATGCATACAAGGCATCTTCCCCCCTAGGGGGAGGTATGCTCTTAATTATACTCATTTCCTCAATGCAGAGAATACATTTAACAACTACCTCACCTTAACCAAAGACAGGACGTCTAAGGCTAAGTTCTTCTCTTATAACAACAAGGAAGGAAGGACTCTCCTATTCTCTCCTAATTATTGCTACTAACTTTTATCTCCTTATCTCTCAAAGGCCTTTCTAAATGCTCTTATATGCCAGGATGTGACATGTCCTTAAAACACTTCTCATCCTCCTTTAAGAAGCTGAGACAACTAGAACATGCTTTTACTAGAAGAAGGGTGGTTGTTGTTCAAGTGCTAAAACCAATAAAACAGAGTTAAAGAAATATAAAGAACTCACATAGAAAAAGGAGGGAATAGAAAGTGCTGGCTCAAAGTCCTTTCTTCTTTGATATATACGGTACATCGCTTATATAGGGAACATTTTCTCCTGTAAATCTTCTAAATCCAAATGAGATTTCTTTTTGGAGTCAACATCGCCCTAATCCTGGATGCCCTTCCAATCTTTTACCCCAAAAGTCTTGTTAGGTATTATTCTTCCATTACTTATAGCTCGAAGGTTAAGCTAATTTGAATCACCCTTAAGTCTGAAAAGTTAAATGAACTGAGATAGGCATAGTTTTCTATTATGTCTTAGAATAAAATAATTCATAAGCTACTTATTTCAAAGTAGTATTAGGACTGGGCTGGTAAAGGGAAACACCATAGAATTCTGGAGGTCTCTTTACAAAAGAATGAAAGGGAGCCTCGACAGTGCATGAGATGATTCTTACAAATTACATGGAAACCTTTCGAAGGTTTTAGAATAGTGCTTTCAAACTTAGGGAGGTAGATATTGAATTCACATCTGTTCAAGTAGAGGTTTTGTATAATCTCCTCTTTAGTTTTTTAACTTTTGTTAATCATTACCATTGGTTATTATACACTTGAGCCACCAACATGTCTTTAAATTCTTCTATAAAGCCTCCATAAGGATTCTCTAAGTTGTGTGATGCCCCATGAATTCCTTGACAAACTACAAAAAAAATCGTATTGTGTTGTTTCAGAAAGTCCAAAGCCATTTTCAAAATGTGGAAGTGAAGTTTTGAAAGTAAAGCATACATGCTTAGAAGAGAAACGGGAAGAGATGTTGAAATTTCAATCAAGCTTAGAATGCCCATAAGTTGAATCATCTACTTAAAAGGGGAAGAGAAGTCAAAGGAGTAATAAGTCTTAAAGACTTAAAACCATAAATTCAGCTTTGAAACGACTTTACAATACCATCCCTGAGAATCGGGGTAGAAAAATAAAGTCAGGGAGCAACATAAGGGGATATCTTGTGTAAAAAAATAGTCAGAGAGAAAGCATAAGGAGAAAATGTGCGATTTTCATACAAAATTTCAAAGAAATACCTAAGCAACATAATTGTCTAAAAATATCATTTCATTACTATAAAATTTGCACAAACATGTAGTATTTCATGTTTTTGGTGAAAGAGAACACATAAGAAGAAGATAACACACAATCGTAAAATATAAGCTTACATTCTAGAAACCCTAATCTTAATTGGAATCTTGTTCAAACTTTGGTCCCGTTACTACCTTACCTTGGAAAGAGACTGCAACAAAAAATTCTTCGGCCTTGACAACCTACACCTCCTCTTCAGATGGCTCTTAGAGCACAATGCTTTTTGATGCTTTGCTAGGAAAAGGCCTTAGCCTTAGGCTCTGCTACAGGCACTCGAAAGGATTCTCAATTCTCCTCTTAACCTATTAGATGACCTCAGCACTATCTGAGAAATAGTGAAAACACCGGAAAGGGAAGTATGAATGGAAAGTAGAAAAGCTTTGGAGATCTAGATTATCCCTTTGTGAGCATCAATCTCCTCTTGAGAAGCTATAACACCCTAAGCATGGTTAAAAATATGGCTTAAAGGATTTAAACTGATTATCTATATCACCAAAGGTACCTTCCTTTTCGGTGATCCATTCATAAGAGCTGCCTAGTTAAGCGTGCCTATTGTGGTAAACTTTTAAGGTAGATAAGCTCATAGAAAGTTTTCCTAGGAAAGGTGTAAGCAATGATGACGCATTCTAGAAAGGTTTATGCTAATTTGTGGGTTCAATGGCCAATTCCTAAAGTCATTCTTGTTAATTGTCTTTGACCGGAGAGGGTTCGGGGCATTATAGATATATGAGAGTAACCTTGCCTACAAGCGCATCAGTGTTGTAGTTTATAAAAAGATATTGTGCCCATAAAGGCCAAATATAGTCTATCGAGTTTTATCCTACAAAAGTGATAAGAAAGCGAACTTCAATTGGGTGTTTGAATAACACTATAATCTAATTGAAAAATTCAATCAATTTAAGGCATCTAGGGATTTATTTTGCTTAATAAAATTGTGGATATGGAATATAGCATGCACTTGATCTATATTGGAAGATTGAAAGGGGTGCAATCATATTTAGAATTCAATCTTTTCTTTCGAAATAAACTAAATTGCCTAAACTAACCAATTGTCATTGTAACACCCGGTATTTTTTTGTTACCCCCTTCGTTAAGTTGATTTATATCGTTATAAATTGAACTAATATCGATGAAATCTGTCGGAGTGCGGATTTTATTGAAAGGAATGAGCAGGTTCCTGAGTACGACTAGAATGTCGAACCTTGGGAATCATCCTGCAATTTATTGAATCAAAATTTAATATAATCAAAAAGCGAATAATCGACCAATGATTATATTAATGGTTACAGCTTAAGATTTGGAGATTGGAAAATTGGATTTATGGTACAGTGGGCTGGTGTTATTAGCAGTTAGTAGCAAGAACAAAAGAAAAAAAAATTAATTAAAGGGGCCGAAGCCCCTTCTCTGCGAGGGGGAGAAGAATCGCGAGAGGGGGGTTTCCCAACCCCTGCCCCATGCCACGCCCCTATACACGCCAAGAGAGAGGCGAGGCACCAGCGAGCCTGCCAGTGACCGGCCGATGCCCGCCAGCCATCCCCCACCCCGGTCGCGACCCAACCCAAGCGAGACAGAGAGAGAGTCAGCGAGTGAGAGCGGTCAAGCGAGTGGGCGCGGTGGTGTGGCCAGACGCCGATCACAGGCGGACGAGGGCCTGTCGGTTTTGGCCAGGACCGGCGGCTCGAGCCCCGCGACCAGTGGGAGCCACGCGAAGTATGGGTCCGAAAGCTAGGGTTTCTGGGCTTCGAACAGGGGCTTGATCGAGTGTGGCCATGGTGGGTTCGGGCTTCGGGAGTCCGAATTCTGCATCGAATTCAAGCCCTTTTGCGGGTCCCTACGCTTGAAACGAGGTGGGTTTCCTCTTCCTCCTAGTTATCTTTAAATTCGATGCCAGTTTATCGATTATAGTTTATTCGAGTTGAATTGGAACTGATAATTTATGCCTAGTATACATATTGAGCGCATTGAACAAGTTATCCATTATATATATCGTTTATCGATTATGTGAAATGCATTCGATTGTATATATACAGTTATCAAATTATAATCGGTTCTAATCAGTTATATGAGAATTATTCGATTTTACAACAACTCATTGATTTAGTAACTTAACTGTGTTTAGCGTCGATTCGAATCAATGAATGTCAATCATGCTTGATATATTAATTCGAAGTTAGGTTAACGTGTTTAGCATCAATTCAAGTTAATTAGTTCATGCATGAAAAAGAATTAAAAACGAAGTTAGTTTAACGTGTTTAACATCAACAACAACAACAACAACAACTCCTAGTGTGGGTCCCGCTATCGCGGGGTCTGGGGAGATCCAGCTGTAGGCAACCTTACCCCTACCGGAATTTCTACCCATAGAAAGGTTGATTCCTAAAGACCCACAAAACAGTTTTTGGGAAAAACAGTTTACAGAGGAAAAACAGTTTTTGGGAGAAGGGTAAGTAGAGTAGATAATTAAGGAATGAGGACATACCTCAACAAACCCGGGGCGTCAGAAGCCAGCACAGCCTAGCCAAGCACAACCTGCAGACAAGCACATAAAACCCGCCCCTCCTCAACACAGCTACAGCCACCTACGGAGTAGGACCCTTACAATCAGAGACTCTAGTCCTATCCCTCCACAGTCTTCTATCCTGAGCCATATCCTCCGTCAGACCAACAACTCTCAGGTCTTCTCTAACTACTTCCTCTAGGCTCTTCTTCGGTCTACCCCTCCCTCTCTTACCACTGGGGGAGACTATCATCTCGCACCTCTCTTAACGTGTTTAACATCGATTCAAGTTATTTAAAGGGATTAAAAGCGAAGTCCTTTTTAACGTGTATCGCTTCCATTCGAGTTAATTAACCAGTGCATGCAAATGAGCTAATTTCGAGGTTAATGAAATGTGGTTAGCTTTGAATCAAGTAGATTAGCTAATGCATGGTAAAGGAATTCATTTTGAAGTTATATAAATGTGTTTAGGTTCGATTCGAGTTAAACTAGCTAATGTATGTACACGAATGAAATGCGAAGCTATTAAAATATGTTTAGTTTTCACTCAAACCTCTTTTTAGTACATTCATGCTTAGGAAAGTTACTTCGAAATGCATTGTATATGTTTAGAATCAAATTATGTTTGATTTACTGAATCAAGTGTTGTCGTTTATGGACACATGTGGCTATATGTACGCTTGTTGTAACGCACCACTGAATGGTGCTGTTTGCTCAGGTAAGGGCACTTCAGTGACCAGATATAGTTTATCGATCATATGAAGTTTAAGAAGTATGTACACAGCTGATCGATTATGAAAAAAAAATTAATTATCAATCAAAGCAAGTTATTGATTATCAATTATTATCGTTAGTGAATATAGAAGTGTTTATATGATTGCTATCATTTAAATGCATAGGAATGTTTATGATTCAAATAGAGGAAATTGTGAAGTAAATTGAACAGAAGCTTATTGAATCTATACATATATGGTTTATATTGACTAGCTAGAAACGATGAGGGTATGGATGTCAATGATGAATTAAATGATTGAATCCTGGAATCGTACAGATTGCGAAGTGAGTGTGGGAATTGCTTTATCTATTGAATTAATGTGCCATGTGAGCCTCCCACTTGAGTTTTATTGTCCTACCAGCAGATAGGCACCAAAGCTCAATGTTTTCATAGCTCTGCTAATAGGGAGGCATCAAAAGCTTAATGTTTTCATAGCTTTGCCAATAGCTCAATGTTTTCATAGCTCTGCCAATAGGCAGGCACCAAAAGCTCAATGTTTTCATAGCTCTGCCAATAGGCATGCACCAAAAGCTCAATGATTTCATAGCTCTGCCATTAAGCAGAAGCTTCAAAACTCAATGTTTCGTAGTTCTGCTGGTAGACAGGAGACTCAAGTCCATTAGGTTATACCTCTGACTATAGATAGAAAGTTTAACGTCCACATATCCTATAGCTTTGCCAATAGACAGTAGAATCAAAACCATACGTTGCAAAACCTCGTCAATTAGTAGCAACCCAAGGGCAAAGGAAACTCTCAGATCCTATGAAGGTTTATAAAATGTATCACTTTTAAGAAACACGAACGTGAAGTTCAAAGGTTATTGTGCTACCTTATTAGTAAATAGTTTCCATGTTTTCTCACATACACCTACTCGTGCACTTGACCGGCTACTGAATAGTATAGTAAAGTCTTCAGTGTAGAGGTTGTTTCGCATTGAACATGTTGGTTGCTCTAGTGTAATTGCTAAGCTCATAACGCCTATTGCTTGACATCATGTTCAATGAAGTTTAATGATTGTATAC
>NCQV01143894.1:4197-14479 GCA_002740545.1 Lophocereus schottii | reverse complement strand
AAAAAAAAAAACCTAAATGAGTTCACTAATTATAAATAGTGCTCTTGTTTCGTTTTGCGTCAAAGAAAACAAGCATAGCATTAGAAAATAGATGGGCGATCATTCATGTATTGCTATAAAATTTGGCTAAAATTAATGTTTTACACTGATTTTAAATTACCATATTTTTTATAGTTGCAATTAATTATAAATTGTGCAGCTTTTACTACTTGTTGGCGATGATTATGAGTACATATAATAACGTTATGGAACCAACATTTATATATTTGATCTTATAAGAGCGAAAATTTATGAATAAAATGGTGATTTCACACAACTTATTAGTTACTATTCAATCGTACCATTTTAATAAATAATATTGTAATTTTTGCATCAAGACAAAACACATTATGCTAGCTAATATATATGCCATGTACATTGATTCTTAAATAATACACGAGTTTACAAGCCATTTTGTTGAGACGGACCTCTTTTGGTATTTCTATCATAATTGGCATATTTTCTTGTATTTTTCTTGGTGTCAATGATCGAAATGGTGTGCCTACATAACTAGGCTTTAGTACTTCCCTCCTCCCTTACCCTTTGTGGTTCATTGGTAACCCCTAAGATAGAGGGCCAATGAGATTGGACATGCTTATATATATATATACACACACACACACACACATGTTTACATATATCTCTATATATATACATGTAAATATACACACACACACACACACACACACACACATATATATATATATATGCAGTGTGTGTGTTTCAAACAACAACAAATCAAACATGCATTTGATAGACAATAATTGGATTATTTTTTTTTCAAAATGGATTTTTATGGAAAATGTCAACATAATCGTTAACTTGAATCCAAATCTTATAGGCCCTGTTCGGCAAAATTAGCGGTTCAAGTAGCGAATAGCAGTTCAGGTAGCAGATAGCTGTTTAGGCAGCGGATAGTGTTTCTAATTTAGCTGTTAGCAGATAGCTGTTTAGATGAGCAGTTGAAATAAATGTGTTCGGTAAATTTAGCTATTGGGTTAGCAGATTATTGTAAATTGACATAAAAGAATATAGATAATTTCCAAATATAAAATTTCATAAGGATATTTTTTGGCAAAAAAATATGAAATGCTACTTTTAGATGCCAAACGTTAATATCATTAGCTTTTCAGAAACGCTACTTGAAACGCTAGTCAAAACACTATGTTACCGAACACTAAAAATTACTTGATGAGTGTATTGACTAGTCAAGATGCTAAATACTGCTCAAAACGTTGTTGTCAAACACGCCCATACACTACAAATTGCATTTCAATCTTGAAAATTGTAGTCGTGGGCAATTAAAAAAAAAAAAACTGCTTTTCTCCCAAATACCCATTATCCTTATAAGTGAAGATGGAGTGACATGTGGCAAAGTTCATATACCTTGATCCATAAGAGCATCCGCAGCCACAGACACGCGGGGCAAGTGTGGGCCCCGCGTGTCTGTGGCTGCGGATGCTCGCGTGTCTGTGGCATGTCACATTTTGCTTCCCCAACCACATGAAAACGCGTGTGACACGCGGGGGAGCACGTCTGTGCATGTCTCCACGCGTGTCACTGTTCACCCTTTTAAAATATATTTTTTTCTTTTTTTTGAAGTAAGTATATAATTTTTAAATGATTTAAGAATAGGTTGTGTGTTATAAGATAGGTCCATGACAAATATTTTTATTGGATAATTAAAATTGAGTTCCATAGGTTGGAGAGGTGATGAAATACAAGTTCGAAATTGTGGAACTTTTACTGACGTGGCAGAGCAGAGTTCCAAAATTCGGAACTCCCATTGGGAATGCTCTAACGTAAATCCCACTTCAGCACCAGTCCAACCTGAAAGGCTCTACCTATATATCAAAACATCTCCACTAATCTTATGTTTATGCATGTTTCATAGGATAAAATATTCTATTATGTTCAGTTCAATTATAATAAGTACTAGTCACTTCAAGAGCTTTTTTCTTGTTATATGAAATTAATTAAATGAGATGCAATGAAACAGGAGCCATAAAGAGATGGTGAAAAGATTTAAGATATGGAGCTATAGAGAAGGAGAGACACCGTTTGTGCACGAGGGTCCAGTGAATAACATATACGGCATAGAGGGTCAGTTCATTAATGAAATGGAGAGTGGTTTGAGTGGGTTCATGGCTCGTCGTCCTGAAGAGGCTCATGCCTTCTTTCTCCCCTTTAGCATAGCAAAGATGGTTAAGTTGCTCTATCAACCACTCGTCTCCTATGATCGTGCCCCCCTTCATAGGGTGGTGTTGGACTATGTGCAAGTGGTGGCATATAGATACCCCTATTGGAATCGGAGCTATGGGGCTGACCATTTCATGCTTTCTTGTCATGATTGGGTATGTACTTCTATACAAATTATGTTCCGTATTCAACATATCGCTGTTCTTTCCGCATTGAAATCTCTGGTCAAGTGAATGAATCAACTCCACTATATATAACTGACCTATAGTCTGGCGAGTCAACCTGTTTTTGCTAGAGTTCACTCACCAAATTATACACAAGAGATACAATACAATTTTATATGGATTTATTCCGATACATAGTTATAGTGTGATGTGATTCATATGGTCCTTCGTCTACATATATTGATACTTTGACTTGACATGCATAATATGTGTGTGTGTAGGCCCCAGACATCTCATATGCTAACCCAAAATTGTTGAAGAACTTGATGAGAGCAATGTGCAATGCCAACATATCAGAGGGGTTTCAACCCCAAAGGGACGTCTCCATCCCTGAGATCAACATTCCTGGTGGACAACTAGGCCCGCCGAGCCTTGCTCAACATCCAAATAGGCGACAAATCTTTGCATTCTTTGCTGGTGGAGCCCATGGACATGTGAGGAAGTTCTTATTTGAGCATTGGAAGGAAAAAGATGATGAAATCCAAGTACACGAGTACCTACCTAAGGGCCAAAATTACTTCCAAATGTTAGGGCAAAGCAAGTTTTGCTTGTGCCCTAGTGGGTATGAAGTTGCAAGTCCCAGGGTGATCGAAGCCATTCATGCCGAGTGTGTGCCGGTTATTATCAAAGATAATTACTCTCTTCCTTTCAGTGATGTACTTGATTGGACCCAGTTTTCAATCCATGTTCCTGTAGCTAGGATTCCAAAAATTAAGACTATTCTAAAAGATATTTCCCTAAAAGAGTATTTCAAGTTGCTAAAAGGAGTTAGGGCTGTGAAGCATCATTTTACATTGCACAGACCTGCCAAGCCATTTGATTTGATTCATATGATTTTGCATTCTGTGTGGCTAAGAAGGCTTAACTTTAGGCTACCATATTAATATATAAGATTTCCATCTTTGTATCTTCATTTGCAAAATCGGTCGAGAAAAAAAGACTAGTATGTAAAAATGAAAATGTTTGTTAATTGATTTGTACGGTAAGATCTCTTCCTCCCTCTCGTTCTTGTTGGCATGGATAAGAGCTATGATTGTTTCCTTTTGGGGGGAGGGGGAGATGAACATAATTTAGAGTGGAAAATCGAATCACTTTTTGAGTTTACATATTTAATTTTGAATTTGGTTTATTGAATAGAAAATTTGTAAGCTTTCTTGACTGATTATAGTTTGAGATTTGAAAATTGATAGCTAATCAAATCAGACTAATTAATGTTATATTTTCAAAATATATGTTTCTTTCCCAGTTCATAGTTGATGGTTTGGGTTTTGGGTTGGATTTGCCTTTGAATGGGACATTTTAATTTCTTTCTTTCTTTCTTTCTTTTTTTTGGGCAAAATTATAGAATGATATCTTAACCATTGTTGCAACTATATATTTTTGACATTCTGACTTCCTAAAAATAATTCAAATGATATAACTTTTGATAAAATCATCTTTAAAGAAGTCCATAGAGACCATTCCACCTTTAATGAAAGAAGAATAAGTTAGAAAAATTAAAATTAAAATTCTACAAATTAAGTGTGAAAAATAAGGAAAAAAAAAGTTAACCAACATACTAATTTAATTAAATAACAAAACTAAAATAGATAAAATGTGAATTAGTGGAATATAATAATTAATAAAGACAAAGGGATGTTAAAATATATATGATAGAAAATATCAAAAAATTACATAAACACTTTCAAACAGCTGGTGAAAGATACGAAATGATACACAAAATATTTTTAAAAAACTATGTTGAGATGATAAACATCTATGTAGAGCATGTAAATTATACAAAATAATTTAGAACACCTATATAAACATAAAAAAACATCCAAGAACATTGTTAGCAATTGCAAAATAATCTAGAAAAATTGGTATTTGAATGCCAGTAATCCCTCTAGAAGAAAGAAAGCGACCATGTATTGTAAACCCACTAACAAGGCCATTGTAAGTAGTGTATTAATTGCTTCCAACATCATCCGCGTTCATGTTGTGTAGTTTAGATGTTAAGCTCCAACCTTATAAATGCTTTTCAAGAACAAGCGCAGAATCATCACATTTATGACTTTAAATTATACAATAAGTCAGGGGTTTCTTATGTCATTCCCAATCATTATCAACAAATTGGGCAATCACACATACATAATTTATCCTTCGAAGTAAAGTTTTCATGTCTGTGGTTATACATATCCTTTGACTTGCATACACAAGATATTATTTCAATTCTACCCTCTCATCGACGTAAAAGTGATACCCCCCCCCAATAGAGAAAGGGGAGATTCATCCCTGAAAGCCCATGTGACATCCACAATGAAAGTCATCTAATAAGAATAAACATGAAATATCAATAAAAATTCTCATATGTAAAAAGTTAACGGTAAATATACTGTCGACTGACTCCAAATTTATAGCATCGTTGTGCCCTCTAAACACATCTTTCAATGTCTATATATGTGCCTTTTCTTGAGTGGCGACGAGCTATAGTATAACTCTATGAGACAAAAATCTATTATATGGGATACATTAGATTTGAAAATAAAACCATTATAGTAGTCTTAGTAGAACCATACAAAATTTCATTGTTGATTCATCCTCAAATCAAAACAAACAAGCCCCGTACGATAGGGCTAAATACTCTCCAAATCTAAGAAAACCCGCACTAATGTGAAAGTAAGAAATCACATCAAGGCAAAGAGGTAAAACTTACATCAAAGTAACGAGTCCTTCATCTCAGGCAACGAAGAGAAAATTTATTGGATAGATGCATAAAACTACTAGTGACATTTTGTAATAAACTAAACAAGACGTTAAAATTAAAACAATAGGGGCTTACTATAAGCAGGTGCGGTTGATGGCAACCCTATATTAGGACAGGTAGATGCATTTAGGTTCCCCCATCCCTATGAGAGAGAAAGAATGAGAGAAACAAGGAAGTAATATGAATAGTTTTTGGTATTGGAACGTCCATTTTACTAGAGTTAAACTACTGTTGACCTCATAAGGGTGGAGCCCTTCTATTACAGATTTTCTAAATTCATATGACTTGAACCCAAGATTTTACTGAAAGCGAGCAAGTGTCAAACCACTTGAACCAACTTGTATTTGTAATTAGTCCACGATACACAAAGAAAATTGTGAGCCTATATTATCAACTATAATCATTTTAGTTATAGCCCCCCTTGTCGCATGAAGATTGCATTCCCATGGCTTCAATTTGGCTTCTCACTCATTGTTTTCATCGTTTTTAAAGCCCATGCCCGCTTGAGTTAATCAGATTATGAGGACACATGGACATTTTATATTACTTTTAAAAATAAAAATACAAAAATTTGATTTCGAGAAGAAATTATAGAAGATTTCTGATGATTGATCTTGTCAAAAGTTTAACTTATAGATCCATGCACAATATTATGAGAATTATGGTGATTGTTGTTTAGTGAAAACTTTTATACCCATACGACAAACCAATTAACAACTTATAAGTTGAAAAGATCATGAATGTGTTTGGTAAACAATTTTTGAAGAGTTTTTTTAGCAAAAAAGAGTATTTTGGACCAAAATTAACTGTCTGACCAAGTCAAACAGTTAATTTGGATGTTTGGTAGAAAAGATTTTAGATGAACTTTTTGGGTTCAAAAAACTAATTTGAAAAACCTAATTCTATGAACATTTGGACAGATTTTTTTTGGTGAATTAACTTTTTATTTTATAATTTTATCACAAATAACTAATTTTAATAAATAATTAAGACAAATAACTAATATAAATAACTAATTTATATAATTTTCTGTAAAAAACTCAAATAATTAACAACTAATAGAAATAAGTAACAATGGTTTGCCAAAAGAGTTTCATGTCTTGAAATAGCTGGGATTACCCATAGGAGGCGGAAAAAATCCCAAAGCACAAGCAGCTTTTGTCACATCAGCCGTCAAACAGGATTGGAGAATCACCCTCAACGTCATTTTGCTTTAATCTTGAGTTAGAAACGCAAATATTCCGATTTTCGATAAACAAAAAGACGCCAAGCGGGGGTGGGATTTCTAGATTTCCTACAGTCTGTCATCCTAGGTTTTTCAAGCCAAACACAACAAACCCGGCGACAACGCATTTTGCTCGTACTAGTGAGTAAAGAGTGTTAGACTAGAGTGAGTAAAGAGTGCTAGTCGACTACTGGAGTCAGTGCGTTTCAAAATTAGCATCTGAATCAGGCGCGCGCGAAGGAGGTTCCCAAGAACAACGAAGTAGAACTGGAAACTCACTCTCCAAGTAGGGATGAATGAAGGGGTCTCATAGATCTGCTTCGAATCAAACCGTTTCCCTTACTTTTCTCTTTGTTTGTTAGTAGTAGCTGTAGTAGGAGTGAAAAATGGATGACCCAGTTGTGCAAACTTCAAATGATTCGCCAAGGAACACTATACCTTCGAAATTGCCTGATGGGTCTGCTCAAAGGACGGTAGAAGGAAAGAGTAGCTTGAATTCGAAGTTGGGTGTGTCAAAATCAAGGGTTAGCAGCACCCCACAAAGTTCTTCTGCAATAAGAAGAAATTCCACTGGTGGGCTGGGTGAGAAACACGCAGTATCTGCTAAAACAAAGCAGGATTCTGCTAGTAAGGCTTCGAAGAGTACTGCCCCTGCCCCTTGTGTTTTGCGACGATCATTGCCGGAAATGAGGAGGAATTTGATGCGTTCTGACACTAGTAAGAGTTCAGGTGAAGTGGGTGTTCGAAATACCAAGAATTTAGGGCCAAATTCACCTGTTTCTAGGACTAGTGTGAGGCCCCCTTCTAGTTCCAATGCAAGTAAGAGTGATGGGTCGTTTGCAATGTCTACAAATTCTTCATCAAGGAAGGCTACTTCTTGTTCTGCATTGGAGTCTACAGCCAGTACTACTAGTAGCTCAATAAAGAAGTCCGTTTCTAGGATATCTTCCAGTTCCACACCTTCTGCTGCTCTCTCTTCTTCTGCTACAAGTGGGTTGAGGAAGACTTCTAAGGTGTCTTCGTCTTTAGCTCGTTCACCATCTACCAGCAATGCAGCTAAAACTAGTTCCTTGTCATCATCGAGGGATCGGTATCCAAGTTCTTCTGGTAAAAAGAAGGTATTCAATTCTGCAGTCAAGGATTCTCGCTTCATTGTCCTGCCACAAGTGGAAATCAAAGGTGGTGATGAGGTGGTATGTGCCCCCCCAACCCCCACAAAGAAAAAACAATTCTACAGCCGTCTTCCTTCTGTGTTTGAGTGCGTTTGTTTGCTGTGGTGGTAGCTTAATTTGTCCTCTTTTGGATTCTTCAGTTGTTTGGCTGTAACTTTCTACAATGGTTTCATTTTTTCCCAATCTGTATGGCATTGCATTTTAACATATATTTTGGGTTGGTGATGAAACAACATCAATGGCAGCGTGTGGTGGTTGTGAAATAACTAGTTTATGAGCCAATAATGACGAAATTGAAGAAAAGCATAACTTTACTCTTGTGATGACTTGCATATCCCAGTAATGCTGTCAAATTGCTGCAACTACTATGGAATTTAAAGCATAAATAAGTTGTATATGTATCTCTAGCGGATGTTAATACAAAGTGAATGTTGTATAAACACCCCCTTTTTTGTGTTATATATTTTTTTTAAAGTTAAGTAGAAATGTTCTCATCCAGTTCCCTCCCCCAATCATCTTAAGTTTCTGACTCAATTGCTCAACCAGGTGACCTAGTTTATTATTATCTTATATCCTTTAGCTATTTCACTTGGTCTGGCGCTTAATTGCTCCATGTTGCTGTTACAGAGGCTGGATCTCAGAGGTCAGAGACTTCGCAGCTTGA
This sequence comes from Lophocereus schottii, assembly GCA_002740545.1. Lineage (NCBI taxonomy): Eukaryota > Viridiplantae > Streptophyta > Magnoliopsida > Caryophyllales > Cactaceae > Lophocereus > Lophocereus schottii. Next base: position 6,210 of record NCQV01143894.1, on the reverse strand, counting down.
ATGCTAATGGGATGCATTTGTCGCAAAATCTAGAGGTACCTACTTTTAGTATGAATTCAGACATGGTAATAGGGATTATTTGTTTTGCATCCTAGAAGTTGCAAGTCGATGTCAGTTGCAGAATATTACCCTATTTTTGAAATTAAATCCAAAAACTATTTGTAGTTACTATAATACATAATAGATTGCTGATACTTGGCCTATAAAATCATAAAAAGAGTAAGCGAGATATTCCACCCATCGAATTGGCAAACACTAAAGAACCAATAAAAAACAATCAATGAAGAAGGAAACGGACCATATTTTTCCTGATTTGTTTTTTATTTTCATTTTTGTCATTGCTACCTTAGAGTTTGGATATGTGGCTGGCACATAGTTTAGGTCTAATCCGTGGTGCATTGTGGCACACACACACACACACACGTGTGTGTGTGTGTATATATAGGGCTACTCAGGTAGGATATTAGATGAGGTAGGATGTAGGATGAACTGTTCCGTGATGTGAGTAGGATGAGTGTGTAGAGGTTTTGTCTGCTGTCATCCAAAATTGATCACCATGCATAGTATTGATGATAATTGAAATTAAAACTATTGATCACTAATTCAGATTATAAGTAAATGATTTTTAATGAAAGTAAAGCTTAAATACATAAAAATAAAGCTCTCTTAACTATAATTGAGTATATGGTTTGTACTCAAACGTTTATAATGATCGGCATAGATAGATCAATTGATTACCAAATATAATTCTGATGATCATTAAAACTGAATCTGTTGTTCACTAATTATATATCTTAAACAAAAACATATATGATAATTTTTCACGAAAATAAAGCTGAGTTGCAACAAAGAAACTTACTTGACTAGAATTGAGTGTATAATTTATGATTGACAAACACATTCATTATGGTCACCATGTAGATCAATTGATCACCAAACATGATTATGATAATCACTAAAACTAGATCTATTCACTACTAACTAATATTGTAAAAGAAAACTTATATTATGATTTTTGATGAAAATGGAGCTAACCTTATCAAAAAAACAGCTCACCTAACTACCAATTGAGTGAATATTTTATGATCAACAAACATACTAATAATAATCACCAATTGTAATTTCGCGATCACTGTATAAATGAAACATTCTGCTCATATATCGATGATAGACACGATTATCAAATATATACAACTCTCGTGATCGTCAGTTACGAGAAAATCTATTGATCAGAAACTAATATCATGCGTAAAAACATAAATTACAAACATGATCTCTGATGGATTTGTTTGGTGATCAATAGTTTTAGTTTCAGTAATCCATCGTTTTAGTTTCAGTGATCATTAATACTATGTTTGCTGATCAATTCTGTGGGAGAGATAGACATCGCCTTTATGTTATCATCCTACTCATTCTATACAGAACCTCATCCTACCTGAGTACCCCCCATGTGTGTGTGTGTGTGTGTGTGTGTGTACATGTATAAATATATTTTTGTATGTGTATAGAGTTTGTTATAGTTTGCCGGTCCTTGATTTGTTAGGGGGTGCCAAGCAGCATCTCTCAATTGACTTTTCTGTTTTTGTTTAGATGAAAACGAAAATTGCTTTAGCAAAGAATGAATGGCGATCTGTTGTTGGGAAAGAGAGAAGTTTGTGCCATAATAGTGTTTGCACTTGATCCTGTCCTATGTGTATGGCGAATTAGTGAAAGATGAATGCTGATCTGACTCTGATTTCTAAGTATCTAGTTTTCCCATTTTTACTTTTACCTGCTTGAAATGGAAGTCACTCTATAATTCACAGTAGCAACTATTGTCCTTGAAGAATGTTGTGTCGTTTTAACTGGCTAACATTATTTTCTGGCAGTTTGTTTATCTGAGGGACAATCTACTATCTTCACTGGAAGGAATTGAAGTAGTGAAGCATGTGAAGGTTAAGTATCCATGATGATGATGATGACTTATATTTGTTGTTCTCTTTAAAGATATATCACAGCCTTTCCCCCCAGAGT
>NCQV01143891.1:0-11722 GCA_002740545.1 Lophocereus schottii | reverse complement strand
GAACTTAGATACCTTTAACAGTATCTTCGGTTTTCCACCTAGCATGGATTTATCGAACCGCCAAGTCCCCCGTGAATCCAACCCGAATGCATTTTTGGATGGGCTTTCGGGTAGTGTCAGGTATAACACTAGTTCGTCAAAATGCACACATATTAGGAACCCTTGTATTAGAGTAGCTCAGCATATTTTGGCGTGTTCCCTTTTTGCTTGGGACGATAGTCTGAATGTCACGAGATTATCTGAGTTGTACTTTTTGTCATGTGTGCTTTATGGTATCCAGCTTAACCCAGGTTCCTTTGTAGCCAAGCAATTATATAGTGCTACTGTTAGCATTAAAGGTAGGATAGTCATAGGTGGGATTCTGACTGTTGTTGCTAGATTTTTGGGTGTTGAGCCCAATACTGAGGATCAAGTTTCGGGTTCAAGCGGCTTGATCAAGCTGCTTTTGAAATTATGAACTTTTGCAAAATTGGGGCTGGGCATTTATGTTGGATTTACCCTAGGGACCGGCTTATGCCGCTTCTCAATGTCGATCGAACCACCTTACTTCACAGGGCTAACCTTTGCTGGGTACGAGGTGATGAGGAGGTTATTCGACCCGTACCCCATCATCCAGCCCCTTATTCTAGTCAAGCAGGACCTAGTTCTTCTTCTCAACCACCCCCTCCTGACTATACTGACCTCCAAGACACCCTCAGATCCATTTAAGATGAGCAAGTTTTTCGTCGATCATTTGTTGCTTCTGAGAACGCCCCTCTTTGGGACTTTGTCCAAGAGTGCCACGATGAGCTTTGTGGGATGCTTACTACCCAGACATAGTATTTTCAGGACTATAGAGCATGTTTAAAGACTTGGTGAAATTGGCGTATCTGTTATGCCCAACCACCCCATCCTCCACCACCACTTCCCTTCTTATTAGTCTATGCTACTCCCCTTCCTTTTTTTTCTCTTGTATGCCCATATTGAGGGCAATGTGTGATTCAAGCATGGGGAAGTTAGTCGTTATATTCGGTGTCTGATGCTTATTTTCGTTTGGTGTGATTGTGCTTTGCATACGTAGTCAGTGTTAGTTTTTGGAGTTTTTGATTTAGGATTTAGGTTTGTTTAATAGTGCATTCAGTTTTCTTTTCATTCTAGGCTGCATTTTAGCTTTTCTTTTATTAGTTTGCATTGTTATTAAGAGCATGCATAAAAGAAAAACAACAGGAAAAAAATCCTCCGATGATGATCTTTATAGATTTGGTAGACTTCTTTGATTTAGTTTGATCCTTTGATTTGCCTAAATTATGCATAAGATGTTTGCGAATGAGTTTTTCGAAATGATCTCCATGTTTTGACCACATGTTGGATGCGAGTTGATTTACCTGAGGAGTCTTTACATGAATTTTAGCATATGTTTACTAGTGAGCTAATCGTGACCTTGGTAGATGTCCCGAGAGATTTTGAGCTTTTAGAGACTATTTATCAATTTAGTCCATGTTTCTTTCATGTGTGACTCTTTCTTGACACCATTTCTCTACAACTTTCTTTGATTCTCATTCATGATCACATTTCGCATATGGATTTAGGCAATACGATTGAGGCATTATTTTTCTTTGATTTGTTAAACCCCATTGCCAAATAGCCACCTTTGTCGTATATTGTATCCCTTACTAGTCCCTTTGAGCTTTTATTTAATTTATCTTGATTTGAACCTCCTATTATAGCTCATGTCCAAATACTTGTCTTACCCTTAAGCTAAGACTAGAGGAGCGTTTCATTCTTTTGCATCATAGGGCACTAGTAAGGTGCATTGTTGTCTTTTAGTGAATTTTGGCTATTTGGTGAAGGGATTTTGATCTTGATTGATTAAAAGGAAATCCCTTATTTCATTGTACAAAGTTTGGAGAAGAGTTGGAATTTAAAGTTCGTTATGGATCTCCTCTTGGCTATCCTTTTTGGAAAAAAAAAGAAACGATCATGACAAGGAGAAAAAAAAAGGGAAACGAAAAAAAAGAAAAAAAGACAACAAAAAAGCAAAAGAAAGTGTTAGCCTTGTTGGAATTGTAAGTTATTTATAATTTTTGACTCTTTCTCTCTTCAGTTGGAGATGTATTTTGATAAAATGTAATGGTCTAAGAAGGATGCAATTTGATACATTGGAATTATTTAGCTCTTGGTCTCTAGCTTCTAGCTCCTTATTTTCAAAACATTTGTTCCCCTCTCACCTTTACCCATGGCCTTATTACAACCCTATGAAAATCCTCATGATCATTTAGTGTGTTTGCATATTAGTGATGGTGAATTTGAAAGTCTTATCAAGCTTATGGTAGATTTGAGTGTAAGGAATGAGAATTGAGAGAACCTTCATTATTATTAAACACATGAGTGATGAGAGCCACATAACTATAGTGAGGTTCTACTAGCCTTGCTAGTCTTACTTATTTCATACATTAAAATGACTGCATTTGATGATTTAGGGAGATTGATTAAAGTTTGACATTGTGATCTATCTATGGTTTTCGAAAATTTCATTCACTAAACTATTTGTTAATAATTTTTTTATCTTTTTGGGCTACCTTTGGGTCAGCTTTACCATTTGAAAGTTACTTCTATATATCCTGAAGAGGTTGTGTATAGTTTTATTTTTCTTAGCATTACTTGAAGATAAGCAACAGTTTAAGCATGGAGGAGTTTGATAAGTTATCAATGTATACATCATTTTAGAGCTATTTTGCTTCATTTTTAGGAAAATTATGAGCTTGATATTATTATTTATACTCCTATTCTCAATTTATGCCTATGTATAGTTGTTTGGAGTGATTTGCAGGATTTTAAGCCTTTTTAGCATTTGACCCTAGTGGATGTAATTTGAACACCCCCACGGACACCCATGCGCTGCTACGCCCGTGGAGCAAGGAAAGAATAGAAAACCGGTTCAAGCAGACCACGATCGGATCGTAGTGTCTGCCACAGATCGTGATGAATATAGAAATTGTTGCCTCTTCATTTTTCTTCAGCTGTGTGCCTGAGAACATCCCGGTTTTTCTATAAAAGGCCTTGTTCAGGCAGTGGCAGAAGAAGAAGGATAGCAAGCAAGAATAGCATAGTTTCTTCTCAAATTTTTGTTCTTTTTAGTTAGAGTTTTAGTTTGGAATTTGTATTGGTGAGTAATCTTGAGTGTGAGTGTCTGATCTTGAGGCAGTCTGAAGCCCTTGGTTGAAGGCTATTCTCAGTCAAGCCCTTTCGCAAAATATTAGTTAGTTGTTTAATCCTTAATCATGTGTGAATAGTTTAATTTTTATCTAGGGATTTAGTAGTTTATGAAAGTATTGTTGGATCATGTTTAATCTAAAGAATTGTGTTAATTTTCATGATTGGTTTGATTTCGTTCTATCAAGTGACTTTCATGTTATGAGTTGATTTTTAGCCAAAGTTTGCTTGCGCATTTGAAACAATCGTGTGAAAAACTGAAAGGTGATATTTGAGTGTTGGATTGTTTGATAAAACCTGGCATAACGTTGTCTCGAAAGAGAGATTTGCATGTTAGGAGGACTGCAAAGTAATCGAAGATAATTAACTTGGATTAAGACAAATTAGTTTGAAAGAACGACTTCTACTTGGTTTAGGCAAATTTGGTTGATTTCGAAAGAATAAGCCAAATTTTTCGGTAGATTGCAATTCCTTGAGATTAACCGATTAGAGAAAAAGCACATGTTTGTCGTTCTGATCCAATCGCTTTTCATATCTGCATAAATTCCTAGACATATTTCTCTTAATTGATTCAGAACTAGCGAATTAGAAGTTGTTAAATCGAAACGATTTGAATTAAAATTTTACTTAGCATATTCTAATAGATAAGACTCGATAGATTACATTAGTTCCTGAGGAATGATATCTTTTATTTATACTACAACTACCCGTGCGCTTGCGGTAGTGGTCAGTTTAGCAACATCATCTCAGTGTTTACCATGGTACTCATCAAGCGTTGCAAAGGTTTACAATTTTAGTACGGTTCCTTACCAGGGACTGACATTAATTCCGCCACCTACTTCCGCACTAGCCAACACAACAAGGATTACTTTCTGATTTCAATTACGATTACCTCGCCCACTCGCGTACCTCTCTCTCTCAGACATGCCCTACCACTATGTTTGTGTGACATGTATTACTGACATGTGAACATGTGTGTTAGTTTCCCATGGGTTTACCGATTGCAGAGCATGGTTTACCATAACGAACAAATGTATTTTGGTCGGTAAACATGCAAGGTTACCTGCCCCTAGTGAACATTCAACACTTTGCTTCAACATTAAAATAAAAATAGCGGCGGGGATGTGGTCACAACTGTGAACCCAATATGAGCAAAATACAAATAACTACGGTTGCAGTCTATCAGTTCCCTATAGGTTTACAGGATGCGTAGAATAGTTTACCATGGTGAACATGTGTCTTCTGATTGGTAAACATGCCAGGTTACCTGCCAGCACTAAACATGAACAATTTACTTTAGCATTGAATACAAATAGGGGTGGGGGTGTGGCTACAGCTGTCAACCCCCAGTAGGAGCAGAATACAAATGACCAGGGTTGCAGTCTGTCAGTTCCACATGAGTTTAGCGATTGCAGAGTATGGTTTATCACAGTGAACATCTTTCTTTTGATCGGTAAACATGGCAGGTTACCTACCCCCACTTCACAAGCAACAATTTACTTGAACATTGAAATACAAACAGGGGCGGGGGTGTGGTCACAGCTGTGAACCTAGTATGAGCAGCATACAAACAACCAGAGTTATAATCTGTCAGTTCCCCGTGGGTGTGCCTGTTACAGAGCATGGTTTACCATAGTGAACATCTGTCTTCTGATCGGTAAACATTGCAGGTTACGTGCCCACACTAGTCATGCAAAACTGCACTTCATCATTATAACACACATAGGAGTGGGGGTAGGCCACAGCTGACAACCCAGTTTAAGCATAGTACACAGTGTATACCACAGTTTGAAATAATGTCTGAATCATTTCCATGTTGCCGGGATGAACTTGTTAGTGGAATTGCAGAAAACTCCAGAATGCAACTTCAACTGCTTCAATAGCCTGGAACGTACGAACCATCCAACAAATCCTCAACCTCCACAACATTGCTTTCATAGCTGGCATCAAAGTCGGCACGGGGATTGTGACAGGTGTGCCTCGTGTGTCTAACTTCGCCACATTTGGAGTACCTTCGAGATTTTGTACCCTGCATTTATGACTCCCTGCACTTCAACAGTAGCCTACCTGGCTGTCTCCCATTGGTCGGGGTAATATGCAGCGGTCATAGTCGTCATCAAGGTCATCCCCACCAACCACCCGCCCCGTCTTCCCATCAACTGTTCCCATGTCGTGTGTCTGCATCGGATGCACCGGCTAGTTGTATATGATTTATTGGGTCGTAGTATTATAAATTGGGTGCACGTAATCATACACCCATAAGTTGGCCTTAGCTATCACAGCCAATGCATGGCAGCATAGAATACCGCACATTTGCCACACCCTACACGTGCAAGTATGTTATCCCAACTTCAGCACTAACTTACAGCTATTGGCAAGCTCCATATTGGATTCGCTAGCTTCAAACTGCAGCACTCCACAGCTGCAATACAACCCACCTTTTATAAGTGTCAGCCAACTTCTACTTGATTCTCTCCCCCACCCATTCTTCCACTTCAGAATGTCTTGCTTGTACTTGTCCATCTTCTTCCCAAACTTCTCCAAGTGGCCATTCACAAGCCAAGGCACGGGCATAGGGCTTAGTCGTTTGATCCAATCGTTGTAGATTTCTATAACATTGTTGTTCATTCTACCCCACCTCTGCTTCCCAAACTTCGAAGTAGCCTACTGTTCTGGCTCATTACCATCCACCCAAGCACTAAACTCTGACTTGTAGCACCTCAGCTCCTCTAACGCAACATTGTAATCTGCCAGAATTGGAGCGTACGCAACTCTACATAACATTTCCTTCACTGTGTGCTTTGATGCTTCTTTCTGGATACCATGCTTCGCTGCCTTCTTCAAAAAATTCTCTGTCAGGTGACATAGGCAGTAACTGTGGTACTCCTTACCACATATTTGCGCCATGGCAACGACTATGGCAGCATTGCTATTAGAATAGATCGTCGGCTTCAGACTGCCCAAGCACTTCATAACTATTTGTAAGCATCAAACCCACTCCTCAATTTTCTCACCAGATACTATGCCATATGCGAAATTGAAGAGGTGGTTGTCCGCATCCAATGCACAGGCATCAAGTAAGGTCCCTTTGTAAGGTCCGCTCAGATGGCAGCCGTCCACAAACAGTATCATCCTGCAGCCCAACTTGAAACCATTCACATTAGCGGCGTACGCCACAAACATCCTCGTAAACCTCGAGCCCTCAACCTCACAGAAGGCCAATGACCTCGGGTTCGCTCTAATTATGGCCATACACATCCGCGAGAGCGATTTGTAGTGATAACTGACCTCCCAAGTACTATCATGTGCACAAACTCTCTTTTCCTCCATGACTGCATGTATGTCAGCCGAATCCCCAACTCCAACTCTAGGTCCTGCATAATGTCCCTCGATGAATAATCCAAACACAACCTCACCTTATCCTCTATCAAGTGTGCAAGGAGTTCGGCTCTAACATGTCGTCTCCCCCAAACACCCATCTGACACAGCTCCCCGACACTATGTTTCTGTTGTCCTACGAAATCTTTTATCAACATAACATGCACGTTCTTCCCACCTCTGACACGTATGTAAAAAGGACAGTCGGTTGCGTCATACCTAACCACAATTCTTTGCTTGCAGTTCTGCTCAAACCGATAACTGAAGTGGTTCACGATTGCAAACTTGCAGATGACTAGTCGAATTGCTTCAGCTGATCAGAAGATCTACCCCTCTTCCCTGATTAACTTCTTCCATATGCTCAACTTACAGTAGTAGTTTTGTGCTTGTAGACCCGACCTTGGCCACACGCTCTCATTGTCGTTACTCCTTTCATCAACCACCTGCTTTTGCTGCCTTCTTCCCTTCCTTTTACGGCTCCCTCGTCGTCACCCGCTCTCTCAGACACAACGGATATCTCATCGTCATCAGACAACTCAATTATTTCTCTGCCAACTCTCAGGCTGGTTTACGGGTGATCACCAACGCATCCGGCCATTTTACTCATAACCACCCTTCAAATTCATAAAAAAAGTAAATATGTCAACAAGTTGTTCTCGTAACCCACATTTTGGTATGTCGTTCATCATACCAATGTTCACATGTTACCCACCTTTTCAGACCTACGCCCTTACGACCCTCTTCGGCCATGTCATACTTATCCCTGCCGTTTCTCCCACAACCGACGCCATGATCACAGCTTCGCATTCTCCCTTCGCGTGACGCAGCTGCCCTATGTGTGCGCCTCTTCGGCCCATCGCTGTCGCCCACATACAAATACCCGTTCTCGTCATTCTCCTTCACAAACATCCTGACGTCAACATCCCCCTCCACTTCCATTACCATCCCTCTGGTCGTACTTCAAACTATACCACAATTTCTTCACGCTTAAATCATTTCCAGTAATCTCAGTCACCATTCTTCCCACCTCCTCCATCCCCATCCCATCTTTCAGCACGATACACTTCGTCAAACCTGCCACATATGTTACTTTTTCAGCTCCCCCCTCGTCCAACTCGCCCCCATAACACATAAACAACCATGTCTCTCTCGTCACCACTGTCTCTCACAACAACATCATCTTCATCCATTTGCACCAGATGTTGTAACACTGACTACCGTACTAGTCTATCTGTCCACCACCTTTCCAATCACCCTGCACGTCAAACAATAACAGATTTTTATCAGCGCAACCAATAATGCGTCAACGACTACATACAAGTGCTCTCCGTCTACCTATTCAATACACTATGTCTACCATGGTGAACACCACATTCCCCCTGGTTCAACAGTGCGCCCCTCTAAGTCAGTGTCAGTTTCAACAACATCATCCTTCTCGCAGGACAATAACACCCTATCCCATCCTCCTGTATTCCCCTGGCCACCCATGCAATTGGGTCCACGCAATTGCATTAATGATAGCTTGGTAAACAATGACTAACAACATGGCACACATGTCACCCCGCCCATTTACCCTTGCTACGCCCTACACTATTCACGAAAAGGTCATTCCACATACCAAACTCTTAAACTCGAGAAAAAAATTCACATACCTGTTGTTTACCACTTCGCTTGCAGTTGTTTACCAATGTTAGACGCCCCAAACCTTCCCCGACCGACTTCACAGCTGACCTCCGTTTTCCGGTATCCACCAGTAGCAAATACTTCAAGCTTAACGCCAACCTTTGTCTGCACTTTCTGTCACCTACAGCAACGCACGTTGCCTCACGCGGATCTAATCCCACAACCAAGCTTCCTTGAACAAATTGGGGTTAGATTTCCCTCAATTTTGAAGTATAATTGCTCACTACTACACAATTGAGGAGTACATTCAACTATGGAGAGAAATTGAGAGAGAGCATCAACGAACTCCACACAAACCCTCAACTTTGAGCCTTGTGTATGATGCAAGCTGATGTTATTTCCAGGTCTTGATGGAGAGAGAAAGTGACACCATCAGGTAGAGAGAGGGAGTACATTTTCATTAAGGGTATTTTGGTAATTGAGCTTCCCTTTGCTTTTTCACCAACATGCATTTCCTTCCAAAAACAACACCTTTTTGTTGAAAAAAATGGGTTGGTTGAAGGCCTCTTAATGTATAACCCACCTGTAATTTTCCCATGCTAATTTTAACAAGATGACAAGAAGTTATGAATCGAGCACATGCACCCTTTGCTCACTTAGACTCTTTCCGCAATGGTGTGGAAAGTTATAGACCTTTCCATGATCAAAGTTGATGGATTTGAATGGGAGTAATTTTATAACATAACAATAAAAAGAATTATTTTTATTTACCCCTTGAGGTTTCATAAATCATTTTCACCTTTACCTTTTTTTGGCCATGTTTGGCAAACAGCTGTTAGCTATTTGTATTAACTGTTTGTATTAGTTGTTAATTAGCTGTTTGTTGAAAAATTATTTGATAAAATTAACTATTTCTAACAAGTTTCTTTGGTAAAATTCCATTTGTGTCCCTTAATAAAATTTCATTACTTTTTTAATAACATAATTATTTTTATTGTATTTTCATTTTCTTTTGTAACATGAATACTGAATTATAGATTGTGACTTGTGAAATATATAAAATTACAATATACTTTCACCCAAATTTGATGTTTATTGCCATAATTTTTTTTAATTAACTTTAATTTTATTTTTGGTAATAAATAAAATGTGTAACATAATAGCATTTAAAACAATCTACAGCACAAAATACTAATTAATCTACATTATTTCTTAAACGGAAAAAAAATTAAAATTAAAATCATTAATTTAAATATCATGACCTTCCACAATTCTTATTCAAAAATATCAGAAAACCAACGAAAAAATCTAAAACAAAAAGTCCAATGTTTTGTACTAACTATTATAAATATAATTATGTCAAAAGAAGGGGGTAATATGGTAAATTTGATGTTAAATAGTAATAAGTTGATGCAAAAAGCTCTCTCAAAGAGCTTTTTCTAAATTAACTTTTTGTGCTCAAAAGGCTAATCCAAAAAGCTATCTAATAAACAATCAAAAAAGTTTTTTAACCTAAATCAAATAATTGATACCTACAAAAAGAATTTTTTGAGGCCAAAAAATTATTTACCCAACACACCTTTAATCACTTTTTACGCGTTCACCTTTGCGTCAAATTTTGTGAACTCTCAAAATTACAAAAATGCCTTTCATCATTAACCCAATAGTTCCGCATCCCATCCTACCTACGCAGACGAATAGGAATTGTCGTCTGGCTACCATCGCAGTCGTCAGTGGACAACAGACTCCGATCGGATTTCGCCATGCACCAGTAAACACCATGTTAGCTGCGAACAGTGAATCGTCTGGGCATTTGATTGGGTTGGCCGCTGGAAACGATCCCCTAGTTTCTCTCCTTCGAGTTTAAGCCCCCATCGTTGCTGGAAAAGTCACGCCCTCTGGTGAGATTTAGCCTGCCTTGAGTTGCCCCATGTCCAATAGTGTATCTTATGTTTCCACAGGCTGGAGTAAAGGAGAGAAAACTGGACCACGAGTACTGAAGAAGCAACGCTCCCACCATGAATCTCCCCAGTGGATGACTAATGCCGATAAGTGTTGGCTAACCATCGGCCACCGGGGAGCCTCATAATGGAAGTGCTCGGTATGGGTGGTTAGGGTTCCGACAACTCAGCTAAAACATGGGTAGAGGCAAAGGCATTTTTGCAATTTTAGTGGTTTACAATCATTTGACCAAAAGGTGAATGGGGTAAAAAATGATTCGGAAAGACAAATGAGGGTCCTAAAGTAAATCTATCAATTTGGACAGGGGGGTTCATTTGATTGGGATTTTAAAATGTTAAATCTAATCGTAAAGTTCCGGGTTCATATCCAATCCAACGGGTTAGAAGCTTTTTAATTTTTTTTCTCTTACTAATATTGTAAGAATTAATATAATTTTTTTTAGGAAACTACAAAGAATCTAGCTCCAAAATTTCAAATTTTTATTTTAAAGTTTTTTTTCCTGGTGCCAATCTATTAAATCTAGGAATCGTTGATGTTTTAAATCATATTTTCTCAATAACAAAACAAAGAAAAGAAACATGCATACACAAATAACCAAAATTCCTATAAAATATACTTGACGATGCGGATATCATTCTTCTACAGGAAATTATCAACTATGTACAACCCTTCTTTTTTTGGCCCAAATACACTATTTTATACGATGACATAGTCATTTAATTAAATGATGAGAAGATATTCTGTCACAGAAAAAGGTCAAAAAAATGTTAGTGTTAGTGTGTCATAATGAAGATGTTGTAGCAATAGACTAAACTAATAAATTGGGAAGAAACCAAAAATTCAGAAGATGCTGGAAATGTATGAATTTTGCCCCTTTTAAGTTAGATCTAACAACTGTGTGTGCTCACTAAAAGACAAAAAATCATCTCACGTATTGGTAAAATAGAATTTTTGCATGAAAATACATACATTAAAAAATCAGTCTAATTCAAACGGATCAACCTTAAGCATAAGGAGTTTGATCCATATAGGTTCGGATCCCAAAATCTTGTCCACGATCCTAAACTTTTCAGGTGGATTCGGATCTAACTATTAGATCGGGCAAATTTTTGCTATGTCTAAAGGAAATAATATGAATAATTCATATTAAAAATCCTTGAGAAATTGCATGGGCAGAAAATGCAATGAAAGTGTGCCTTCTCATTTTGATTGGGTTATTTTAATTTTCACATCATATTCCCTATTTTTAGATAAGGCCTTTCTTTTGATTTTAGGGGAATATCCAAGATTGTAATAATTTTAGGGGCATCAAGCTGTTCAGTCACACTATGAAGCTTTGGGAGAGAGTGATTGAGAGAAGGTTACGAGCGGTTGTGGAGGTTTCAGAGAATCAATTTGGTTTTATGTCAGGCAGGTCGACTATTGAGACGATCTACCTCCTCAGAGGGCTCATGGGCTTGTTCAGGGATAGAAAGATGGATCTCCATATAGTGTTTATTGACCTGGAAAAAGCATATGATAGAGTACCGACGGAGGTTTTGTGGAGATGTTTGGAAAAGAAAAGGGT
>NCQV01143848.1:515-13885 GCA_002740545.1 Lophocereus schottii | reverse complement strand
CGAAACACTTGATGNNNNATTTAAAGACCGGAATATTCTGATTCAAAAGATTATTCGCATCCAGAATCCCTATTCACTTAGATAAGGATAGACAACAATATTTATAATTCAAGCAAATCACAATATTGGTTTTGTCTTCTATTCAAATCATAGTTTTAGACCTTTTTTTTTTTTAAGTCGTGAGTTACCCACCCACTAGGCCCCTTCTACAAAGTGTAAGACCGCTGGGTGCACTGTGCACGTGGAGGGGATGGCAGTGTCACCAGTTTAGGCCCAGAAGAAGCATGTCCCCATCACCAGGACCACAAGGCGCTTCCAGGAGCACCACAATTTCCCTTAAGTTTTAAATTATGGCCACCATGATTCGAACCGTGGAAGGAAGTTTGGAACTTCTACCCTCACACCATTAAGCTACAAGGCTCTTAGCAATTTAGACTTGTTATTAACCAGTAAAACAACCCCCAATAATTAAAAAACAAGTGTTTAATACAATACTGTCATCAATACTATTCTATGTAGGGTTGTATCCGGGGATTCAAAATGCGATTTCGGTCGCGATTTCGGATTCGGTCGCAGTACGGCAAAATCGCTCTAATACGCCAATCGTGTTCCATATAGCGGTATGAAAACGCGGATCGCCCAACTCCAAAACATTTCCAATGCGGCCGTCTCGTAGCGATACAGCCACATTTTGAATCCATAGTTGTATCCATGGGCTTCGCTAGGCCTATCTTAGCTCATTAAGCATCTCAGCTGAGCTCAAACTGAGTCAAAGTCAAGCTTTTTTTTGTCAAGCTGAGCCAAGACTTGACATTGACCTTTTTTCCATATGATTGGAATCTTTACATGATTGATTTAACAAACATTTTAACCTTAAAGATTATAACACCCAACTTAACAATAAAGATCCCAAAACAATAACTACAGAACATGGTGTAATTTCCCTTCCAAAACAAATAACTGAGCTCAACCGAGCCGACCAGATCCGACTACACTTGGACTAGCTCATTAAGCAGTCATGTGGAGCCTGAGTCAAGTGGAGCTTTGGTTAAACTGGCCTCAAGCCAAACTTTGACCAAGCCAACTTGGTTCATTTACAAACCTAGTTTTATGCACAAAAGTTGAGATATTTCTGACTTGAACTGCTCATTCGGTGTTATTTATCGTTTGTTTTATCCCTTTGTCTCTTGCAAATAATATTATTATAATGCAAATCTGAGAAGGTTTCATTTGGTGAGTTTTTATCCGATAGTGAGTTTGAAAATAGAAGGATTGACAGGAAAGGACATGTATCTATCTGAGTGACACGCAGTACAAAGTCCGTTTGAATATTTTGTCTAATTTTCTTTATTTTGGTATATAGAGCATCACATGTACATATTTTCTGCATCACCAGATCTAGAACAGTTTCCTACTTCCCAAATAAAAGAAAAAGGAACAGTATTTACAAGTGCACACGGAGAATAACAGTTGGTGAATAATAGAAAACCAGCTGAAAATGGGAAGTGGAAAACTGTTTGCTATAATGAAAACAACCCAAGTTTCCTCTGTATCCAGTATATTAACGATATTAGCCCATTTCTGAATGCTGATACTCCAAATAAGATTGAATAATACCTGCCAAGACCTCTGCATATTACGCAACCTCAAGCTCCTCCTCTGAAGGACCTTCTCCATAACAGAGCCATCTAAAAAGGAATCTGGATTCTCATCCAAATTTACATTCTCTTCTTTGCCAGCAGCGTTGGATTCCAGAACTCCATCACTGGCCTTTTGAGAATTTGACTGCGCCCTATCAAGGTACTCTTGAAGTAGGCCTTCCACTCTCCTCTGCAAGCTCAATGGAACTGCCACCTGCATAGCACGTAATTATTTTGCATTAGTGGAGGAACTACTAATGCCTTGTTCTTTTTTGAGTTAAGCAGTGTTAAGCTCAAAACTTACAACTTCTTACAATTTCTTTCAGCTACCTTACAACTACCTTATAACTACCTTACAGCTTCTTGCATTTCTTGCAACTTATAGTTTAACATTAATGCAAAAACAAACAAGGCCTACATCCTTGCATGCTCCCCCCCCCCCAAAAAAAAGGCAGTAGAGTGGGAAGAAAAGGGACAAAATGTTAGAGAATACACAAAAAAGAAATTACCTCTCTCTGTGGCCGCCTATCATCAAGATCTGGCCGATAATTTGGTAGAGGGACCTTGCTTGCAACAACCACCTTCCCATATATCTCACTAATGTACAGTAAAAAGTTTCTTAACAGGAAGTATAATCTGAAAAGGGGCCAGGGGAAGAAAGGAACTGCATATATATACTGGACCAGAAGAATCACTTTTTCTTACCAGTATAGCCCCATTCTTTTGGCAAGATTAGATATCTGCTCATAGTCTCTCCTGTCTCTTTTGTCTCTTGACACAATCTCTTGTTCCTGTTCATTCCTTAAGAGCATGCTGAGTTTCCATTTCCACTCGTCAATGTTAGCCACTGAAGATGACGCCTATAAGAATGCAGCACACTTAATTAGCTCCTTTCAAATAGCAGCTCTTCTACACTAAACAAATCCATGTATGATGCATTTTTAGAATCGGCAAACCACACATCACATCACTCTGGAAAACACCTACAATTTAGAAGTTCTACATTCTCCCAAAGCAAATAGCATGGGTTTCTTTGCGGCACTTTATCTATTTTCAGGAGGGGCAACAGAAGCACAACCCCATCCGTACCATTACAGAACTCAAAAGAAACTATAGTTACATTACACCGATCCAACTGAAACTTTTTTATTCCTTTTTACCTCCTATTTCCACTTGATTACACAGCAACAAACTTTCTTTTTTTTTTTTTCATTGAACAATGATAGAATGTGGAAGAAAGATCTTCATAGGAGTTTCAAATTTGTTTTCTCCTCCCAATAATAGAACAATTATCACAAGCTCACCAATTACCAACAAATACGCCAAACCCAAAGCACAAATTCAGGTGAAACGCAATAATACCACCCAAAACTCAAAACAACTTCATACACTTAATCAACCCCAATGTGGATCAACTCCATACACTTTCAATTGAATTTCAAAGCAGCAAGTCCAATCACTATGTTCACTCATCAAATATCACAAAATAGAAGAAAAAGAAAGATTACCGCATGAGTTTCGAAATCGCATTCGTATTCATCGTCTGAGAACTGCTCAACGGCATAGCCACTAAAATTACGGAAAAGATAATAATGGGACAAAAATCCTAATCTTTGGCTGAAAAATGAGCGGTTAGATATTGGAGAAGCCGGAGAATTGAAAAGGGCGTTCCTTAGAACTGAATTTCTGACATTTGAGCGGGAGACAATCGATTTTCCGCAGAGCAGAAGAAATCTGAGCCTTGAATGCATCCTAACGAAGTTTCAAACCAGGATTAATCAGCTCCATCTCCCGTGCTCGCTATGTGATTCAATTGAAATCAGGTATTAAACACAAAATTTTTGAGTGTTTGAATCATTGTGTGACATGTGTTTGTGTTAATATTTCTAGGGATTGAATCTGGAAGGGCTTGCTTTCCAGAATTCGAGCACAGTTCGCAGGTGACAATAGAGAGGTTTAGGGTTTAGCGTTTGTCAGTCTGTCATTCTTCCCAAGAGTTCTTCCACTCGAATGCCGATTCATAGCTTAAACAGCACTCAATTACCCTTTTTTTTTTTTTTTTCACACTAGCGCTAAGTTATAACCTTTTTCTACACTAGTACTAAGCACATGCTTGGTAATATATAGTACATGTTCGGTAATATAGATTGAAATAGAGGTTAGTGGTTTGGTTTATAATAGTTGAAATATTATAAATCACTACTTTAAAGTATTCGGTAAAATAGTGAACGAGGTAGTAGTTAAAGGTTTATATAGTATTTTTAAAAAGCTAATGAAAGTAGCTTTTAAGAACCTTTGTCTAGTGGTTGCATTATAAATTACAGAATTCATCTTTTTATTTACAGAAAATCTTTATTCATTGTGCCCTTTTTAGTCATTTTACATAAATCTGATACTTCAACAGCTATATTCACCAGATGCATTTATTTTAAATCGCTAGTTGAACCGCTAACCACCAATCACTAGTATGTCACAATTCATCGCTAGTAAAACCGCTAACAACTAGTAAAACAGCTAGCCATTACTAAAACAGCTAATTTTACCGAACACGCTCTAAGCTATCAATATTTTTTTCAGGTAGTACTGGATGACTATTAACTTAGAATAGTAGCTAATTTCTATCCTTTTACTTTTTAAAAATAATAATAATAATAATAATAATAATAATAATATAACATTTAAAACCCCCAGCCAAACCACCCCTGTTGCTACGATCCGATCCGATCACCGTCATCCCTCATTGTAGAATATAGATTCTATAGTTGATAATTTTTCCTTTAACTTTATAATAATAATAATAATAATAATAATAATAATAATAATAGTAATAATAACCATATTGTTATTATTACTATTATTATTATTATTATTGTTGTTGTTATTAGTATTATTATTAAAGTAAAAAGTACAAGTTACATACTATTCTAACAAGTTATTTAGTGTTATTTTGGAAAAATATTTATAACTTAGTGCTGTTGGGAAAAAAGATAATAACTTGGTGTTAGTTTGGAAAAACATCAATAGTTGAGTGCTAGTTGGGAGTATGAGCTCATCATATGTCCTTCAAATTTTCTTTTTTTTTCATAGCAAAGAAAATAAAAGGGATTATCCATTACCTAATAGAGTGTCATCCGATAACTATAATATATATTCAAACTAGTAGTGTAGGACAATATATGTAATATTTTTGTAAATGTTTTCTCCCTGATTAATATAAATGCAGCACCAAGGTTTCCAATTGGGGCAGAGCCTTCCAATTATCTTCATATGGTATCAGAGTCATAATTTTTTTTTCCGATTTCTTGTCTCGCACGGTAGGGCATAGCCTCCTTCTCTCTCTTCCTTAGCTACTGTGCCCCACGTGCCGTTGTCCTTGCCAAGTCCCCCAAGCCTCACCGCCCCTCACCGGCGTTCATGGCTAGTCCTCCGCTTACACCACCACCATGGTGTCTCTGGGCTCTCGATTTCTTCCAGTCTTCCATTGGGGTCGCCTATCCTCTCCACTCCTTTGTCTCTCCATGATCCGGTACAAGCATGGAACTCACTAGTGGCATCCCCTCACTTTCGTGGCATCCGCCCCAACCCACCATCCCCTTTGCGTCTACACTACTGCTAGCTTCAGGCCCCGTCTTGGACGGTCCATGCCTGGGAATGACCAGTCTCTCTACTCCTCTCATTGGTTCGTTTAGCCTGTCTTCTGACCCATCTTGGCTCTCACAGGGTTCCCTTATGCCTCCTCTACACCACCCCGGTCTCTTCTCTATCAACATCAAAAATTTTGTCACCACCAACCGTGGCGCACTCAATTTATGGCATTCCTTATCATGCAACAGCTTCAAGGTTTATTGATGGTTCAATTCAGACTCCTCCTGTGTACATCTTGGATAATCATGGTACTCAACACCCGAATCCTTCTTATTCAATCTGGCTACGCCTGGATCAACTATTACGATTATGGTTGTTTGCTACGATATCTCCTGACTTATTAACTGAGGTGCATGACATTGTTCATTCTCTTTTAATTTGGGAACATCTTGCACATCGGTTTAATGACACAAGTTTAGCATGAGCCATGGATCTTAAGTGCACCCTTTCCACTCTCTTTAAAGATAAGAATCAAACCATGGAAGGCTATCTTCATAGTATCAAGCAAATCACTGATTCTCTCACTTCCATTGGTTCGCTTGTGTCTGACATGGATTTAGTTACTTAAACTCTTAACGGTGTTGATGAGGTTATCATATCCTTGCCACGACTTTATCTTATGGCTCTACTTTTCAAACTTTTGATGATTTGCAAGCTGAGTTGATTCACTACAAACAACGCTTGAAATTTCTCAGGTGTAAAGGTGGCATCGGGTTGCAGCATCAAGCCTTAGCCGTTTCAAACATCCCATCCTCCTCCTCGACCAGCTCCAACTCTTCGACCAATCCTTTCTCGAACCGGTCCAACAATGGTGGAGGGCGAGGCCGTAATCACAATAACAGTCGTGGTGGTGGTCGCAATCAAGGGAGCGGGAATCATTCGAACACCAACTTATCCACCTCAAATCAGTCATCTCAACAGAGTGTGCCTACAGGAACTGTTTATGGTAGTATGGTCTTTTCATGTTCTAATATTCATTGCTCTCCTTCTCCTATTATTAAATCTCTTCTTGCATGTAACAATTGCTCTGAAGGAGTCTTAGGCTCTCACCCTAATGTTGTGTGCCAAATTTGTTTTGTCCCTGGGCACACAGCTGCCAGTTGTCCAAGTCAGTATGTTCCATAACAGTCTTCTGTTCCTATCCAGGCCTATGCTACCTTCAATGCAGTCAACGCCAACGAATCAGTCTGGTATTCTGATTCGGCTGCTGTGTCTCGCATGACTCCTAATGAAGGTAATTTACTCTTTACATCCACTTACAATGACACTGAATGTGTTCTGGTTGTAAATGGTACTTTGCTTCCTATAAAACATGTTGGTTCTGCTATGCTTCCTACCTCCACTAGGCCCCTTTCCTTGCATCGTGTCCTTCATGTTCTTGACTTGAAGCACAATTTAATTTCCATTCGTCAATTATGTTGAGATAACAACTGTTCCATCATATTTGATGAATTTTCTGTTTGTGTCAAGGACAAAGCCTCGGGTAGGCCTCTACTTCGTGCATCATCTAGTGGGAATGTGTATCCCATCATTGTCTCCTCATCTACCTCAGTTCCTGCCCTCGCTGCCTTGGTTGATCCTGTGGTTACTTGGCATCGGCATCTAGGACATTGTGGAGTACAAACATTAGCTAGTCTTAAGAATTCTAATTTAATTTCTTTTCCAAATAAGTTTCAGGATACATGTGTTTCATATCGACTTGCAAAGTCTCATCGTTTGCCTTTTCAGTTAGTTAAACATTGTTACAAAACACCTTTACATCTTATTCATTCTGATTTATGGCAATCTCCTGTAAGCTCGCATTCTAGCTTTCGATATTATATCTATTTTGTGGATGATTATTCTCGATATACTTGGATTTATCCATTAAAACAGAAACCCAAGGCTTTCACCACTTTCTACAATTTTCAATGCGTAGTTGAAAACCTCTTCAATACCAAAATTAAAATTTTCCAAAGTAATGAGGGTCGCGAATTTGATAATTCTACGTTTGGGGCACATTTTCTTAAACATGACATCTATTTGCGCAAGTCTTGTCCTGATACCCAAGCACAAAATGGTGTGGCGAAAGAAAGCATCGGCATCTTACTGAGATAGCACGTGCTATGCTTCTTGAATCCCACTTACTTGCTACTTTATGGGTTGAGGCCATTTATACTGCTACTTTTATTGTCAACCAACTTCCAACTAGCACTTGCAATGGTATTTATCCTTTTCGAAAGTTGTTTCACCAATCACCAGATTACAATTTTTTGAAAGTTTTTTGCTGCGCCTATTTTCCTAATTTTTCTGCTACCTCTTCCAATAAGTTAGGTCCGAGGTCTACATTATGCGTCTTTCTTGGGTATGCCCCCCATTACGGGAAAGCTTTACATTAGTCAGCATGTTCGTTCTCATGAAAACTCTTTTCCATATCCTGAGTTAATTTCACAATCTAGGTCACCTGTTATGTGTGCTCCCTACGTCTCCCCTGACACCCTCGTCACACCTCTTCTCAATCCACTCGGCTCACTCCTTCGCCAAGTCACCCTTCGCACCCTTCCCCCGTCGCATATAGTGTCTGGGCCGCTGTCTAAGCAGCCCCTCTTGGTGTCCTGTAGTCACTCTCCCACGGACACTTATGGGTCCCGTCCATCCAGCCTAACCACAGTCCCCTTTCCTTCCTTCCCTGCGTGTTACCCATTTCCCCTTTCCTTCCTTCCCTGCGTGTTACCCATTTTCTCCCTCTAGTCAGCCTACTCCTACGGGCCAATAGCCTGTATCCCACACGTCCAGTCCCGATCTTCAGCCCATGCCCCAGGCTCCGTCTCCTACTCCCTTATCTAGTTCGGTTTGTATGTCCTCGCCAGCCCAACGCACTCTCCCTACGTCCCTTTTCGACCCAGACTCTCATTCCCGTCCTTCCATTCCTCTCCTGCTCAATGTGCATCCCATGCAAATCGGCACTAAAAGCGGCATTCGAAAACCCAAAACCCTCTTGTCTCTGGACACAGACATCGTAAGTCTTGAACAAACCTCCTTTGCTCAAGCCTCTACAGATACTAAGTGGAGGGAAGCTATGTCAGAAGAATTTAATGCTTTACTTGAAAATAATACTTGGGAGTTGGTACCTTTTCAGTCTGGTCAAAATCTAATAGGTTGTAAGTGGGTTTACAGAGTCAAATTTAATTCTGATGGGTTCGTCAAACACTACAAGGCAAGGTTGGTTGCTTTTGGCAATCACCAACAGACTAGCATCGACTACCATGAGACATTCAGTCCAGTTGTCAAGGCCTCCACCATTCTTGTTTTATCACTTGCCCATCTTGTAATTGGCCTATTCAGCAACTAGATGTTAAGAATGCTTGTCTTCATGGCACTCTTACTGAGGAAGTCTACATGAAACAACCTCCTGGGTTTGTCCATCCTGATTATTCTAATCATGTCTGTAAACTTAAGAAAGCAATTTATGGACTCAAGCAAGCTCCCCGAGCTTGGTTCCATGAATCATCGGCTTCCTTTTGTCTCAAAGTTTTAAGTGTAGCACTGCCGATACCTCTATGTTTGTCTATCATCATGGCACTACCACTATAATTCTTCTTCTTTACGTTGATGACATCATTCTCAGTGGTTGTTCCTCCTCTGTCCTCCATAATTTTATTTCTTTGCGCTCCAATCAGTTTGCTATGAAAGACCTTGATGATCTGCATTATTTTCTGGGTGTTCTGGTGGCACGAAGCACCATAAGCCTCTTTCTGTCCAAACAAAAATATGTTCTTGATCTTCTACGAAAATTTCATATGCATACAACGAAGCCTGTTCACACCCCTTCCTTTTCTAGAACCTCTTTGACTCTAACAGATGGAGAGTTACTTGCAGATACCTCTCAGCACAGGAGTATGGTAGGTGCCTTGCAATATTTGACCATGACGAGACCAGATATTGCATTTGCAGTTCATGTAGTTTCCCAGTTTATGCATGCTCCCTATACTACTAACCTGCATGCCGTTAAGCGTATTTTCAGGTACTTGTAGGGGACCTCCACTTATGGCCTTTAACTGCGTCCTACGGCCTCTATCTCCCTAATTGTTGCATATTCTGATGCTGATTGGACCAGTTGCAAGGATACTTGCCGCTTCACTATGGGCTACATCATTTCTGTAAGCCTAATCTCATTTTCTAGCGCTTCAAGAAGCAACCCACTATCTCAAAATCTTCTACTGAATTGAGTATCAAACTATTGCCTATACTGTAGCTAAGACTATTTGGATTCGTAAATTACTCTATGACCTTAGTATTCATCTCTCCAGTCCCACCAAGGTGTATTGTGATAACGTCAGAGCCTCCTACATGGCTGTTAATCCTATACAACATGATCGTAGTAAGCATATAGCTATCACTATCATTTTGTACTAGAGCGTGTGGCTCACGGTAATCTAGTTGTGCATTACATTCCTATTAAACTTCAGTTAGCTGATGTTTTTATTAAGGGTTTGTCTTCAAAGTTGTTTGAGTTTTTTTAGGGCCAATCTGTCCATGTTACCCCCTGAACCGATTGAGGGGCCATAATAGTGTAGGACAAATATATGTAATATCTTAGTAAATACTTTCTCCTTGATTAATATAAATACAACGCCAGGATTCCCAATTGGGGGCAGAGCCTTCCCATTATCTTCACACAAACTACAATTTTTATTGTCAAAATAAAATTCTAATCCATAGAATCTAACTTACTCCATGCTTAATGTTCCTCATTTTATTTCAACTAGTGTTTTGCAATAGTACAACTTATGAATGAGATACTATACTTCTTCAGAATGTGTATTTGATGATCTAGTGTAGCTGTTGTGAATAATATATCAATCCGACATGAAATACTATACTTGAATCATCGAACATCATTAGAGAGTCTTGTTTCCACCTTTAGATATTTCGTCTCATAAGTATCAAACAAAACAACAAGAGAACAATACAAAACCAATATAAAATGAATAACTCCTGCATAATTGTTGCTTTTAAAATTTGCGCACACATCACATTGGTGATAAGGTTTAAAGTTCAACATTTATCAGTGTTTACTCTCCACGAGTTCCTAGACTTGTATGCTTCTTACTTTATTTTTGTGGTCGGAACCCGGAGAATGACTAATCCTCCTTGTTGTCAAAGATAATCTGGACCGATTAAGTTCCTTTGCTCTTTCGACAGTCAATCCAGCACAAAGCATGCCAAAGGTGTGTTGAGTCGATAAGGACCAATACTTGCAACACAGCTCTGCCTCTAGGGGTTGCCCGGGAGAAACTTCTCCGATACTTAAGTTAGTTCAGGAGATAAGGTTGTGATGAGTGTTTAGGGAATCAGTGATATTTTTGCATTACCCGTTTCCTAATGGGAATGAGGCCTTTATATGGGTCTGAATGTCAGCAACCTAAGGCGGTGGGTAATAGAGTCTTTGCAGGCCATGAGAGCTTTTGCTCCATGGGCTTGAAAAGCTTCCTTCCTTTGTACGCCTAGCGAGGTTTAACCCGCACTTCAGGAGAATATTATTATTATGGAGAATTTGTTAAGTTAATGATTATTTAACGTGGGTACCTCTTACATTTGCCCCTCATTGGGCATTTGAAGTTATCGGATGTCCGACAAATTTTATCATCTACTGTCGCGTTAACCAACACCCTTATCCAATCATTCAATAGTATCGGATACATAAAACCTTGACGATATTTTTTGATTTTCTCCTTGTTTTTTTATTTTGACTCGCCACTGTTACCTGGTATAAAAAGTTTTAGACTGATATGTTATGTGACTATGAATTTTGGCCCGTCATGTGTTACATGACTTAAATTTTCAACTCATCATACGTCATGGGACTTAAAGATTTTCGACTTAAAATTTTTTTGCACATGCGTGTCATGACTTAAAGTCATCCACTCGCCGCTAATACTATCGACTTGTAATGCATTATGTACCATAAGCTCTTCGACCAGTCACGCGCGTTGCGTGACTTAAAAATTTTTGACCCAACAGCATTATATGACTGAAATATTTTTTGACCCTTCACGCGTTACATGACTTAAATTTTCGATTCGTCATACATTACGTGACCTTAAATTTTTGACTCGTCATGTGTGATTTTTCGACCTATCACATGTTACGTGACTTAAAAATTGTTTCACCATCATAACTTGATTTAAATTTTCTACTCGTCACGTATTACGTTTCTTAAAATTGTTCGACCGTCGTTGCGTAACATGACTTGAATTCTCGACTTGTCACGCGTTATATGACAAAAAAATGTTGGCCCATTACGCGTTACATGACTTAATATAATTATTACCTCTTAACGGTTACGACACTTTAAATTTTTTGGCTTGTCACGCATTACATGACTTAAATTTTCGACTTGTCACGCGTGATTTTCGACTCGTCGCCCATTACGTGATTTAAAAATTCTTTGACCATCATTGCGTGACATGGCTTAAATTTTTGACTTCCCATGCGATTTAAAATTTTTTTGGGCCTATTGTGCATTACATGCCTTAAATTTTCAATATGACACGTTACTTTTCGACCCGTTACGAGTTACGTGATATGACTCAAATTTTCGACTCATCACGCATTACATGAATTCAAAATTTTTTGGTCCGTTACGCGTTACATGATTTAATGTTATCAACCAATAACATGTTGCGAGACCTTAAATTTTTCGACCCGTTAGGCGTTACGTGGCTCACAGTTTTTTGACCCGTCATGTGTTACATGACTCAAATTTTCGACTCATCACGCATGACTTTTCGACCCGTCACCTATTACATGACTTAAAATTACTTGGCCGTTATCGCGTGACATGACTTAAATTTTCTACTCGTCATGCGTTACGTGACTTCAAAAATTTTTGGCCTGATACGCTTTATATGACTTGATGTTATCAACTCGTAACGCATTAGGAGACCTTAAGTTTTTTGAACCGTAACGTGTTAAGTGGCTTAAAATTTTTTGACCCATCACGCGTTTCACGACTTAAATTTTCGACTCATCACACGTGACTTTCTGCCCCATCATGCATTATGTGACTTTCTGCCCCATCATGCATTATGTGACTTAAAAATTGTTTGACCGTTGCTGCGTGACATGAATAAAATTCTTCACTCGTCATGTGTTATGTTACTTAAAATTTTGTGGCTCGTTAGGCGATATGATTTGATGTTATTACCTCGTAACGCATAACGAGACTTTAAATTTTTTGACCCCCAATGCATTGCGTGGCTTAAAATTTTTTGACCCATCATGCGTTACATGACTTAAATTTACGACTCGTCATGTGTGACTTTTCGACCCGTCACGCGTTACGTATCTTAAAGATTGTTTTATCGTCGTTGCGTGATATGAGATAAATTTTCGACTTGCCACACGACTTAAAATTTTTTTAGCCCATCAAGCATTACATGATTTAAATTTTCAACTCGTGGCCCGTGACTTTGCGACTTGTCATGTGTTACTTGACTTAAAAATTGTTTGACCTTCGTCGTGTGACATGACTTAAATTTTCAACCCGTCACGCGCTACGTGACTGCAAAAATTTTTGGCTTGTTACGCGTTGCATGACTTAATGTTATCAACTCGTAACGCGTTACGTGACCTTAAATTTTTAACCCTTCATGCATTATGTGGTTTAAAATTTTTTGACTCGTCATGCGTTATATGATTTAAATTTTGGACTCGTCACATATGACTTTTCGATCAGTCACGCGTTACGTAACTTAAAAATTGTTTGACCGCCCTGCCGTGACATAACTTAAATTTTCGACTCGTTACGCATTACTTGAGTTCAAACATTTTGGGCCTATTGCGCGCTACATGCCTTAATGTCATCAACTCGTAACGCGTTATGAGACCTTAAATTTTTCGACCTGCCACCACGCATTATGTGGCTTAAATTTTTTTGACCTATCACGCATTACATGACTTGAATTTTCAACTTGTCACACAAGACTTTTCGACCAGCCACGCATTACTTGATTTAAAAATTGTTTGAACATCGTCACATGACATGAGTTAAATTCTCGACACGTCATGTGTTACGTGACTTAAAATATTTTTTGTCTATTC
>NCQV01143845.1:0-29652 GCA_002740545.1 Lophocereus schottii | reverse complement strand
ATCACCCATTTCCTACTCCTATTTTCCAACGAAAAGAACATGCCCTAAATCTGAATTGCTACCAAATTTTGTAAAAATTTTGTCCAAGTAATAAACAATTTCTTTTCATCCTTTCATTTATTATTCTTTTATTCATTTTCTTTTATTTTGATTGAATTTCACTCCTAAAAAATTCCCACATAAAAAAACCAGTAGGAAAAGATCTACTAAAATTAATTTTTTTTTCCGTTCTCTTTTTCTTTTTATTAGTTTTTTTCCTTGTAGAAACTTCTTTAGAAAATATTTTAGATTCTCTTGTTGTAACGCCCCGACAATTTAGAAATTCCAAAGCATATATTATTCATAATATTTAGTGGAGGCTTATTTTAAACTGAGGCATTATGTCATGTCTCCGAAGGAGGCACAAGGCACTCTAAAAATTACAACTGAAAATAATAATATTATTCTCTAAATACTTTGATTCAAAGCGCAATGCTAGGACTTATTTTGAGAGATTGCACTAAAAAAAATTGGTGGGCCTATTAAGCTCTATATGTGATCTCTCTCCAGACCTTGTTCTCTTTCAAAAGGACCTGAAAATGGAAAACATAAACAGTAAGCTAAATGGGCCTAGTACAATATGATGCTATATAGTGAAAGAATAATTTAGAGCTCAGTTAAATTTATCTTATTTAGCAAACTAGGTAAAACATTTGCTTCTTTTATTATCTTAGGATGGCACCCAACATATTGGACTGACATCCTAACAACATAACATTTAACGATAAGAGATTGAATCTCTATTACGATAATTGAACATATATACGCATACTTGGGCCGATTGGAAAGCCCAAGCTTCATTGATCAACGTACAATAGAGCACTAAGAGGATCTACCGTTAATGTGACAAAACAATAAAAATGATTATTTCATGGTATTCTTCGTCAGCCACATTGATTCAATAAAATATCATGAGTATAAGGGCATAACCATCATACTGTACCTTGTAGATGAAAATAAGTTTTAAAGGGAATGATAATCTCAACGGTCTCAAGGTCCTAGTATTAGCAATATAAAATTAGTTAAGTACCATATATATGCAATTTGACAACTTCCTAACATTGGTACAAATCCCATGCCCTTAAAAGCCCCTAACTCTTATTGTCATAAAGTAACTTAATCATTTGAGCATATTCTTCCTTACCAGAAAAGAGAAGCCATTATCATCCTTATCCATCAAGAAAGCCTAAGTACTACTTTCTAAGATCACTTAGACGCCAAAAATTCTGATGAGTTATTATGCAACATATAGCCATTATCCTTGACCCTTCCCAAACATGCACGCTCATGAGATGCTAAAATCATAATTCATGCAAAAAGGGCAATCTAGTTCACACTTATAAGTATTGACATCAAGGGTTCTCAAGTAGGTATCAAGGAGTAGTTTATGGACCGTTATTCAAGCAAACGACCACAATTGCACCAGCAATGGTGACAACACTAATTTAGATAGAGAGATTCATATATTTTTTTAATGAGAGAGAGGGAAGTCACGTGAGAGATGGTTTGAAGTGAAGAAGAGGGTTGGGGGTTTTTATTGTGGGTCTTAATTGCTAGATTAGCCTCCCCCTTCCATTGCACAAAAGTTTAGGAATGGCAAGGTGAATGTATTATGTTTAATGCTAATAGTTCCAAGGTGGTGCATTGCAATCATCTAACAAAACAATTAAATGGATGCATTGCAATCATCTACACATTCCCACTAAATTTTTTTGTTTCCTTTAGGGGGGGTTGGCCGGCTCTACTTTTGGGCATTACAAGGCCAATTCCCCATCAAGAAATAGCTGACATGTTAGTGATAATAATATTATTATTTTTTTATTTATTTTGTGTGTGTGAATTGTTACATAATTCCCCCCTTAAAATAAGTTTTGTCCCTAAAACTTCATAGTGATAGTTACCTATTTAAAAGATATGGGGCTACTTTAGTCTCATGTCCTCTTCCGTTTCCCATGTGGCTTTGGAAGTATTTTGTTTATCCCAAAGAACTTTGACAAGTGGGATGACCTTGTTACGAAGCTTCTTTTCTCAACGATCGAGAATTTTTATTGGTTACTCGGCATACATTAAGTCCTGGTTAACCTTAATGGGTGTGTGAGAAATGCATGACTAGGATTAGGGATGGATTTTCGTAGCTGAGAGGCATGAAAGATGTTATGGATATTAGAAAGTTCTGAAAGAAGAGCTATGCGATAGGCGACCTTGTTGATCTTTTCTATAATGTCATAAGGTCCGATGAATCTCGAACTCAATTTTTCATGCATGTTAAATCTTTTGAAGCCCTTGGTGAGTGACAACTTAAGAAAGACTTTGTCTCCTACTTCAAATTCTAATGATCTCCTCTTTCGATCAGCATAACTTTTCTGCCTGCTTTAAGCTGTTCTCATTCGAGTTTGAATTAGATGGATTTTATTAGTGGTTTCTTGTATCATTTCAGGTTCGATTACCAAAGTTTTGTTAATATTGCTCCAACATAAAGGTGTTTGACACCTCCTCCCATATAAGACTGTAAAGGGTGTCATCTCTATGGTAGCTTGGTAGTTGTTGTTGTATGAGAATTCCACCAAAGGTAGCCACTCAACCCTTGATCCTTGAAAGTCTAGAATACATGCTTAGAGCATGTCTTCTAGAATTTGGTTGACTCTTTCAGTCTGACCATCCGTTTCAAGGTGATATGAAGAGTTGAGTTTAAGCTTGGTCCTAAGTGCCTTTTGTAGTTCTTGTCAAAATTGAGATAAGAACTTAGAATTTCTATCTGAGACAATGCTACTGGGTATACCATGCAATCAGACCACCTCTTTAATGTACAAGTGTGCTAGTCTCTTGGCTCCCCAATTGCTCCTGATAGCAAGAAAATGGGCTACTTAATAAT
The DNA here is from genome assembly GCA_002740545.1 of Lophocereus schottii. Taxonomy (NCBI): domain Eukaryota; kingdom Viridiplantae; phylum Streptophyta; class Magnoliopsida; order Caryophyllales; family Cactaceae; genus Lophocereus; species Lophocereus schottii. The sequence goes on along the minus strand of NCQV01143845.1, from coordinate 26,741 downwards.
GGCTCAATGATGACCTATATGGTGTCTGTTTTCCCTATAGTGATCGTCAACCCCATCATAAAATCCATAGAGATGGAATCCCATTTCCATGTGGGAACATTGAGTGACTGCAATTCCCGAATAGGGCAGTGACGTTCAAAATTAACCTTTTGACAAGTTAAGTAATGAAGGTATAATTTGCCACCTCTTTATTCGTATTATTCCACCAGAAGTTTTGACAAAGGTCTTTATACATCTTATTACCACTTGGGTGAATTGAATAAGGTGTGTTGTGAGCCTCATTCATGATCTTCTCCTTAAGTTCTTTCTAGTTAGGCACGCATACATGACCTTGAATGCTAAGTATCCCATCTTCTCGAACTACAAACCTAGGACATTTTTCCTTAGAGACATCACTCTTTAGTCTATCAAAATAAGGATGAGATATTTGTGTCTTCTTGATCTCATCTAATATGTGCGATTGCACCTCCATACTCATAAGACTCCCTCTTTTTCCGTAAAAGATGATCTTAACTTCAAGTTTTTGTACGTCATTCTGTATGGCAGACTGAGTTATTAGGATTACGTTAAGAGCATGTCGGGTCTTTTGACTAAGAGCATCAGCTACAACATTAGCTTTACTAGGGTGACACTGAATGTTGAGATCATAATCTTTGATGGATTCCAACCATCATCTTTGCCTCATATTAAGCTCTTTTTGCATGAAGATGTATTTAAGACTCTTGAGGCAACGAACAAATAGTGCCTCCAAATTTTGAGGGCAAAGACAACCACAGTTAGTTCAAGGTCATGGGTAGGATAATTCTTCTCATAAGATTTGAGTTGGCGGGAAGCATAGGCTATGCCCTTGTCATTTTGCATGAGGACGCAACCAAGACCATGCTTAGAGGCATCGCTATAGATCAAAACTCCCCGGTTCTGGAAGGAAGTGAGAGCAGGGGCGGAGGTGAGACAATCTTTAAGGGTTTGAAAGGCTTCTTTGCATTTGGGTGTCCAGTCAAATTTTGAGGCACTTTCATAAGGTTGCTAACAGATAGGGTTGTTCGTGAAAAGTTCTCCACAAATTTTTGGTAATACCCAGCTAAGCCCAAGAAACGCAGAACTTCTCTAACATTAGTCGATCTAGGTTAATTTGCTACAACCTCAACTTTTTATGGGTCTACCCTGATTCTGCCCTTAGCGATTATGTGCCCCAAACATGTAACCTCTTCAAGCCAAAACTCACACTTTTTTAACTTTTCATACAATTTATGCTCGGTTAAGGTCTGCAAAATCATCCTCAAGTGCTCTTCATGCTCCTCCTTGGTTTGTGAATAAACTATATATCATCAATAAAGACTACCACAAACTTATCAAGATGCGGTTTCAGAACTCAGTTCATGAGACTCATAAAGGCTGTTGGAGCATTAATGAGTCCAAAAGGCATCATAATAAATTCACACTGCCCATGTCTGGTATGCAAAGCAGTTTTCAATATGTCTTCTAGGTTAACTCAAAGTTGATGGCACCCAGAACGAAGGTCAATTTTGGAGAAAATTGTGGCTCCTTGGAGTTGGTCAAATATGTCATCTATACAGGGTAAATGATCTTATTCTTAATGGTGATTTTATTCAAATCCTGATAATCTATACATAAATGCATACTGCAATCCTTCTTTTTTATAAACAACACTGGCGCTCCCCAAGGTGAGACACTTGGTCTAATAAACTCTTTCTCTAATGATTCCTCCAATTGAACCTTCAACTTCCTTAACTTAGTAGGGGTTATGCGGTATGTTGACTTAGATATAGGGTTGGCTTCAGGTATTATGTGAATTTCAAAGTCAATTTCTCATTGAGGTGAAAGGCCAGGCCATCAAGAAAGACATTAAGAAATTTAGATACAATACGAATGCTTTGAATATCTGGTTCAATTTTTAGTTTGACCTCAACACTGCATAAGTACCCTGTACACCCTTTCCTAAGTAAACTTTGAGCTTTTATCATAGAAATGATCCTAAAATTACTCCTATAATGTTCTCCTTTAAAATAAACCTTGCCCCCATGTCAACTCCTCAAAGAAACCATCTGATTTCCACAATCAATCTTGGCTTGGTGGACCAATAACCAGTCCATCCTTAAGATAAAGTTGAAGTCAAAGAGGTCCAATAGAATAAGATCTGCCATGAATATTTCACCTCCTATGAATAAAGGGTAATTTTTGTACATATGTGGACATGTCATAGTCTCTCTGGTGTGAAGGCCAATGGACAAGTCTACATGTACTTTATGAGAGAGCAATTCTAACTGAGGAGCTAAAGATGTAGAAATACATGAATGGGTTGTGCTAGAGCAAACAAAGCATATAAGGGTAGTTTATTAAAAAAGCGTACCAGTGATTACTGTACTAGAGTTTGATGCATCCTGTTTGGTTATGACATGAACTTTCCCAACATTGTTAACCTTGCCCTGAGAATATGATGGTTTATTTCTAGTTGACATAACCCCTTCAGATCCTTCCTTCTTATGCCTCTTCGGACTGTCCCTAGCCATATGGTCAGGACTAGCACAGTAATAGCATAGATTGGTACCCACTCTACAATTCTCAGTAGTATGATTTGGGCGATTGCACTTCTTACAAGGTCCCTTGACCCTTGTGGAATCCTTCCTGTTCAACTGCTGTTGCTGAGTGAAACTTTGGCTCGAATTCGACCTCCTATTGGAATCATTGGTGAAGTTGTGGCCCTTCGAATTCCACTTTCTTTTCCATTCTGCATAATCACTAGATGTTTTGGTAGCTTCGATTAGATTGTTTACTTTCCCTATGTCAGCTGCCCGATCATATAATTCTTGATAGGTGGTTATGTGATGACCACCTAACTGCTAGCGCATTCCGATGTCTAACCCCTTCTCAAACTGGTTCTTTTCATTTTATTAATTGCAACACAATCAAGAGCAAATCTCGATAAGTTCCCAGATTTGGCGGCATAATCAGTCACGGGCATCTTATCTTGTTAAAGGTTAAGGAATTCATCTTTCTTTTCATGACGTAATGACACTGGGTAGAATTTTTACGCAAAAGGGTCTTAAAAGATCCCCAATCAATGCCGGACTCATTTCGCTTTTCTCTCATGGTACTCCACCACGCATCAGCCTTATCACTTAACTAATAGTTGCCGATATTGACTTATTGGTTCCAAATTGTTCCGATATCCTGATTCACGATTTAATTTAACACATACTTCAGCAGTGTTTTTTTTTCAATAAAATAAAAAATAAAAATAATTCCACAAGAAGTTGATTACTAACAAAGATAGAATCTTCAACCCCTTAATAAATTCCAATGCAATACAAGTCTGAGCCATCTAATCTCCTTAGCGTACTTGAGATCCCTACTACCTTTATAGGCTGTCCCTTACACTAGATTGGGCATGATATGAGGACCCTAGTTCCTCTTCAGCTTCCCTTCTTTATCTCTGGACAACAGGCGAATAAATCTTGGACATTCTTACATAATTGTCCTAAGGTTTCCTTTAGGATTACTTCCCTAGCCACAATTTCAAATGGTCCTCTTTTAGCAAAGTGTTCACCAAATGAAGTGACATTTTCCCCACACCCATAAACTACTATCTTTTCATACTTCCTCTTGATGTAAGCTCAAGGTTAAAAATCAGGAAGAGAGTCTAGTAGAAGTTTAGCTTGTAAATATGAACTTTGATATTTGGTGGCTTTTTGCGTCAACTCTTCATGTATCCACCATCGAACCCTCTTTAAATGGGCATTCATGGTTGTGCTAGATATCCACTTTACTCGAGTGGGGTCTATATGACGAAACCTTTAGACAATTGCCATTAATCCAAGATATAAAACTCGTAAATAAATATTTAACAATGAATGTAAATATATATATTCGGCCTCACTCACTACTTGAGTCTGCAAATTTTATTATTATTATTATTTAAACCTATGCTCTGATGCCAACTGTAATGTCTCGATAATTTAGAAATTCCAAAGTATATATTATTTATAATATTTAGCAAAAGCTTGTTTTAAAACGAGGCATTATGCCGTGTCTCTGAAGGAGGCATAAGGAACTCTAAAGATTACAAGCGAAAAACAATAATACTATTCTCTAAACACTTTGATTCAAAGCATCACAGCTAGGACTTATTTTGAGAGATTGTACTAAAAAAATAGGTGGGGCTATTAAGCTATGTATATGATCTCTCTCTGGACCTTGTTCCCTTTCAAAAGACCTGAAAATGGAAAACATAAAACACTAAGCCAAACGGGCCTAGTACAATATGACGTTATACAGTAAAAGAATAATTTAGGGTTCAGTTAAATTTATTTTATTTAGCAAACCAAGTAAAACTTTTGCTCCTTTTATTATCTTAGGATGACACCCAATATATTAGACTGCAACCATTCAACATAACATTTAACAATAAGAGACTGAATCTCTATTACGATCATTGAACATATATGCACATACTTGGGCCAATCGGGAAGTCCAAGCTTCGTTGATCAACGTACAATAGAGCAATAAGGGGTTCCACTATTAATGTAACGAAACAATTAAAACAATTATTTCATGTTACACTTTATTAGCCACATTGATTCAATAAAATGTCATGAGTATAAGGGCATAACCATCATACTGCACTTTGCAGATGATAGCAAGTTTTAAAAGAAATGATAATCTAAACCGTGTCGGGGTCCTGGTATTAGCAGTATAAAATTGGCTAAGTGCCATATATCTGCAGTTTGACAACTTCCTAGCATTGCTACAAATCTCATGCCCTTGAGAGCCCCTAACCTCTTATCATCATAAAGTAGCTTAATCATTTAAACATATTCTTCCTTATTAGAAAAGAGAATCCATTATCATCCTTATCCATCAAGAAACCCTAACTACTACTTATTGAGATCACTTAGGCGCTAAAATTTCTTATCAGTTATGATGCAACATATAGCTGCTATCCTTAGCCCTTCCCAAATATGCATGCTCATGAGATGGTAAAATCATAATTCATGCAAAAATGGTAATCTAGTTCATACTTACAAGTACTGACATCAAGCTCCTCAAATAGGTACGAAGGAGTAGTTTATTGATCGTTATTCAAGCAAACGACTACAATTGCACTGGCAATGGTGACAACACTAATTTGGATAGAGAGATTCATATATTGTTTCAATGAGAGAGAGTGAAGTCACTTGAGAGATGGTTTAAAGTGAAGAAGAGGGATGGGGGTATTTATTGTAGGTCTTAATTGCTAGATTAGCCTCCCCCTTCCATGGAACAAATGTTTAGGAATCACAAGGTGAATGTATTGTGTTTAAGGCTAATAGTTCCAAGGTGGTGCATTGCAATCATCTATACATTCTCAATAACTTTTTTTTGTTAAGGGGGTTTGGCCAGCTGTTCTTTTCGGATTACAAGCGCAATTCTTCATTAAGAAATATCCCACATGTTAGTAATGATATTATTATTGTTATTATTATTATTTTATTTATTTTGTCTGTGTGAATTATTACACTTTTTGCCCCACCCAATCTCACATAATACTAATGCTCCAACATTGAAAAAAACAAAAAGGACATTGTCAAAAAAAAAGAGAGGAAAACATAGGATGCCCAAAATGTCCAAATAAAACATCTATAACAAAATAGGGGCATTCCCTTACTAATCTTTGACCTCATCTTCAAGACGTTCGTCTATGATGCAAACCTCGGACGTTGTAAGAAAACCAGATGTGCTAGAGCCCAATAAAGGGGGATCCACTGAATACCATGGATGTTGGAACCTGAACATAGGCTGCTGGGGAATGCCCGCCCACAAGTGCCGCAAAATCTCAAAGTGATTTAGGAACGATTAATATCTAGGTCCTTGCCAAAACTCTGTGTCATAACCCAGGCATACACCATAGCTTGGTAGCAATAGCGGTTGAGAATAGGAGCCTTACTCACTCAACATCCCCTAGGGAAAGCACTCATTCTCCAATGAAGAGGCTGTCCTCATTGCGAGCTTACAAAAGACACTTGACTTTGTTGACCTACCCTATCAGTTGTAAGTACTACCACAGGACACAATGTCTTAGGGGAAGCGAGAATGACAGGGTTGCTTGAAACAAAAGTCAAAACAGAAAACTTGGAGTTGGGTTCTAGTGTTCTATTTGGTATATGGAATTAGAAAACAAATAATAGTCTTGTCCCAAAGGGCAAAATTTAGATTGCATGGCATCCAAGATATTACAAAATAAATATGGAAAAGATTACTGAACATATGATTCATTGTGAAGCCATTCAATTGGCAACTGAAAGGCATTGGGGCATATCACTCATGGACAAAGAAGATAGTGAGATCAACAATTGACAAATTATTTATAAACAGGTTTTGGTACAAAAAATTTGATTTTTGTCAAGTGGAATGTATGAACCAAGTGTCGTCTAATCATACATCCCTTCTTATGACATGTCCTACATGCCTTAGGCCTAAAAGTAAGTTTGTGTATTGTGAAATGTGGGCATCTAATTCCAGTTTTAAGGATAGCATTTTATCTCACTTGCAGGCTAACAAAGGTGGGGATAAGCTTAATCAACTTAATCAGTTCCTATAGCAATTCAAAGCTTCTCTAAGGTTATTGAATAGAGAGAAATATAAGGATCCACATACACAACAAACAATATAAAGGGGTCAACTGGATATATTGTGGAAGTAACTATAAAATGACGTTGTGAACATGTCTCTACAGAAGGAAGAAGAGGAGTGTAGGTAGCAATATATGACAATTTTAAAATCATCTCTAGCACTGATTAGGCAGCAAATAAAATAAGATTGGATCAAATATGGGGGTGACTGTACAAAATTCTTTTTTGCAAGAATGAAGCAAAGAAAACTAGCAACCTACATTTATACAATCAAAGATATTGATAGTACACAAGTAGAAGGGTTTGATTAGGTTGCAAAGGTTATGATAGGCTTCTATGGGAACCTGTTAAGAAAAACAAATGGTCGCTGGAAATACCATTGACTATCTGATTATACAAGAGGGCCCTCCCTTAACCATTGAGCAACAAATGAGTTTGTGTGTGCCCTATTTTCTGACAGGGACAGCATGAAAGCTCTTTTTTCCTTTTCAAATATTAAGTCTCTGCGACCTGATGGATATAACAATAAGTTCTTCAAAAACAATTGGGAGTTTATAAGCCCTCTAATTTGTGTAGTTATTCATGAGTTCTTCAGAAAAAAATTTGAGTGCTCCTAAATTGGTCATCTAGCATAAGGTAACAAATTCGGAAACTATGTCTTAATTTAGGCATATAAATGCACTACAAAACTAATATGTTAAAGGATTAAGACAGTGATACCTCATCTAATTAGCCAGAGTTAGGAAGCACTTACGAAGGAAAGGGAATTACTTTTCAATGTCCTTATGTGCGAGGAGATTGCATGAAGATAATATCTCCCCAAGATGTCTCATGAAAATTGACCAACAAAAAGGTTTTGACTCGATGTATTACAAATTTCTCAATGATCTGATGATTGCTTTGAAATTTTCATTAGTGTTCATTAAAATGTCTTATGTTTCTTCTGTTAGCTTTATTATCAGTTTAAATGGTCAAAGGTATGCTCCATTTGAAGGGGTAGAGGTTTAAAACAAGAAGATCCCCTCTTCCCATTGCTATTTGTTTTAACTATGGAATACCTCTCACAATTACTGCACAAAGGTAGCTTAAGTGCCAGGTTTCAAGTGTCATACAATTTGTTCCAAGATGAAGCTGACATACTTGAGGTTTGTTGATGACCTGATTCTTTTTTCAAGGGTGACCCTGAGTCCCTTAGGTGTATTATGGAGGCTTTTTACAAGTTTTCAAGTTGTACAAGGCTGAAAGAAAATTTGTCCAAGTCTCAAGTGGTTTTTAGGGGGTTTCTCTAGTATGCTGACATCAAGTTGTCTTAATGTCACAGGGTTTCAAATAGGCTCTTTACCACTCAAATGCCTGCGTATCCCAATAACTGCAAGCATGTTTAGCAAGTTGAAATGTAGGAGTTTAGTTGATAAGATTTTGACCAAAGCAAAGATCTGGTCATCCAAATCAATCTCATTTGCACGGAGAGCTGCACTTGTAAACTTAGTTTTGTTTGGTTTATATAACTTTGGGGTCTCAATTGTTATCATTCTGCAAGGAGTGCCTGATCAAATCAATAGAGCATGCAAGAACCAGGGCTATGCGGAGCTAATGCAGCTTCTAGGAAGATCCCTTATATTTCGTGGCAAGAAATATACACAGCCAATGGAAGAGGAGGGATTGGACTGAAACCTTATAATTACAGAATAATGTAAGTATAGCCAAAATAGTTTGGACTGTGGGCTTAGAAAGGACTAATTATGGGTGAGGTAGATCCATGGAAGATACTGAAGATTTAGATCGGCCTAGAGGGGGCAAATAGGGTGATCGTAAAAACTTAAACTTAAAATCAAAAGCAAATATAGAGATTAAATAGAGACAATGCGCAAGGATATTTTAACGATGTTGAGCCTCAATCAGGCTTAAGTCCCCATGTAGAATTATCCAATTCTAGGATTTAACACTTTACTTCTCTTATTAAGATGAATTCTTTCATAATATCTCCAAGCTTTCCCACTCTAGAGATCCCACGCACTTAAACCAATCTCTTGATTTAAGTTTGGGGAGTTAACCTCACAACTCCTAAGTCCACATCTTAATAAAGAACAATTCCTAACGCCTCAATTTTTAATCTCAAAAGAAAGCTTAGTACTATAGTTCAATGTGTAAACTCAATGCTTTTTTAACTTGCTTGGATCCTTGATCTTACTCTTGTGGCCTCTATTTATAAGCTTAGTAGTCATAACATCAATCGGCCAAGAAAGAAAGTTCCTACACAGAATATCTTGAAATCTCATTTGAGACCCTTGAAATCTGATCCTTGAAATCTGATCTGCAGATTCTGACTTCATTTTGATTAGGATGTCATCAATTTTTAACATTTTTGATGTTGTTTTGCAAATCAATATCATGTCAATGATTTTTAAATAATCTCATTAGCATAATTAGCAGGATATTTCTTCGTCTAAGTCGATTTTGCAAGATCAAATCATATCTCTTGTCATGGCAAGCATAATGAGATTGAAGCACGACAATATTATCTTTAAGTGATTTTGTATGATTCTCAAAATTCAAAATTCAAAATTGACTAGGCTAGAGCGTGTTTTCCAATGAAATAAAATCCTTCGATTTTGAATGATACCCACATATTTTCTCCCTATAATCATTGACATGTTTCACTAATATAAAATAGCCACTTCTTTTGTGCTTATTTCGAATTTGCCAACCATTTAATTTCATATCCAAATCCTTAGTTAATTTTGTATTTCATCAAAATCTTTTAACCACTAAGAGATTCAACATCAACAAAAATATATTTGACCAACCATAGATATTATATATGAAGTAGAATAATTATAAAATCAAGTCACTTCACAATTTCATATATAACACTAATTATATCGTTTGTTATCATCAAAATCAATGTGTGACTCTTAGACTCAAGAATTTTTTCCTTTTTGATGATGACAAACAATCGAACATTAGTGTAAAGCAATATTAAGATACATACCTTGATTTTTGCATACAATTACCATAATCTCATTCTTCTCCACCTTGGTCATCATTAAAACGGGATGTGAAATATAAACTAACCAACTAATGGCATTGCTCCCCCTTAATATGACACTTGTGAAGAAGAAGAAAGGGTTAACCTCACAAGCATAAATGCAATAACATGTCATCAAGATCAACCAATTCACTTGGATATCTTAAAAATAACATGCTAAGGGTTATAAGAGATACAAGTATATGAAAAAAAAATTGACAATTTAAAATAAATTACCTCTCCTCCTAAGGCAATTATATATGGGGCATAGATCAAATAATCAAGAAAATCTCTCCCTTTCGAAAATGGCGTGAGATATACAAGTTAAGCATATAATAGCATTAAATCCAATTCATATTAACGACTTTAATCTTGATGTGGCCATTTTTAAAGCATATATATAACATCGTATGCAATAGAGATGCAATAATATTCTGTCATGTAATAAAATATTAGAAGTCATGTCAACACAAAGCCATAACTGAATGAGGGATGCATACATGAATTTTGAGGTCACAGGTTCATACCAAGATGTAGGCATAGGTTCTTACACAAAAATATATCAGATAGAAGCATGAAATTTATCTCTGCATAAATATGGTTGAAGCATATAATATCAATCTTTCTCATGGGTCCATATCATATATGGGGACATGAAAATATGTTGTCCTCAAGCAAATAAACATTAGATTTTATATGTTAACAAATTTAAAAATTAAAATAAATGTCATCATCAAAATCTATGACACATATAATAGTATCCAAGAAATAAAATTTCTATATTACTCATGCGTATGGTCAAAGGCATATAAAACTATTAGCCTTTAGAAACCTACTATCTGTGCTCATTTCGTAATTAATATAAGATAATTCAAGAGGTAAAATATAATCCAATTCTGTGAAAGTCCAATGTAACTTAAGCCGTAAGACCAATGCCTAAGATCATAAAAATCATGTAGACATGAAGATAACAGCATATTAGAAATATTTCACATAGAACAACTTCTCTCTCCCCCTTGATAAGGATAATTAGATCTATGATGTCAAGTATGGGGGTAGGCGACGTGTACCATTAAGAACTCATTATATCTCTCCCTTAATTTATGCAAAAACTATTATGACATAATTTATATGTCAATAGCATATTGGTCGATAAAATTATCAAAACTATGAGTAATATGTTGTGTGAGATGTATAAACTATATGAAAAAATGACACTATATTTCAAATAATATATGCAATTTCATAATTGAAGGTATAGGATCACAAAAGATATGAAAATATTGACTATTAGGAATATACGATCTTTCTTCCTTGTAATATCAAGATCATGTTGATTAAGATGACTCATTTTAAGTGTCCAAGTGAAAAAGACAATTCAAAAGTGATCAGACTTTTCAAGCATACGTGGACCAATATATATGTGTGGACTATTGATCTCTTTCTCCCCCTTAATATAATACTTATCAATAAATATAGCAAGGGGAATTATTTGCCTCAATTTTCAAAGATAAAATGTTACCAATAATAGGACTTCAATAATTTCTTGACCACCAAATTTTGAATTGAATTTTTTTTTTTTGGTTGCTTGGGCATCAAGTACTCTTACAAAATAAACTTAAACATTTCTTAAAGCACTCTTCAAAATTTTGGGTCCATTAGTGTCTACCATATTAAGTGGTCTTGTTCCCTTTGGAATCCAAATCTAAATAATATTTGATGATGGTTTTCTAAGTGGACATGAGTATGCAATATGACCCATTTTAGAACGATAAGTACACGCTCTAACATCCTTCCTATATGGAGTAAACTTAACAAAGAAATTCTTATAGGAATTCTTTTTGTTGGAGTGATAATATCCAATTCCCTCCCTGTTAAAGGATGCTCTTTGAGTACAAAGTAGCTTGTCCAAATTTTCTTGTCCTTGAGTGAATTTTAAGACTATTTTATGATCTTTATCACACTTGGCTTGCAATTCCATATTTTTATTTTCTAGACTCTTAATTTTATCATGAAGATTATTGTTCAATTTTTCAAGGGCTACATTCGTTTGATTTAATTCTCGAAGATTTTTCTTAAGATCTTTATATTTAGATAGAAATCTTTGCTCTAGTTTGGTGAAACTGACTAAGGCATTAATTAATTCTTCTTTAGAGCATTCATAGAGAGCTTCGTCAGTACGTTCATACTCAGATCTTTCATTGTCTTGTACTTCTTTAGCTATGAGATAGATGTTGGAAATGTGTTCTTCATCAGTTTCACTGTCACTTGTTTCACTATCGCTTCAAGTAGCGATCATTGCTCTCTTGTTGTCTTTCTTTTTGAATCTTCATTTTTGTCCCATCTTTTGGATTAGTGGATAGTCCTTCAGCAAGTGTCCTGGCATACCACATTCATAACAAGAACTAACATTAGTACTGTCTTTATTAAAAAACTTACCTTTGGAGGATTTTTCATTTCTTTGTAATGTAGATCCTTTTGGGTTCAATCCTCATTGATTGAAAATTTTCTTTAGTCCTATTTTGTTAAGGTCTTGAACAATCAATGCGGATGCTTCTTCATCATTGTCATTGGATTCTTTATCATCTGAAGTACAATCTTCTTGTGTGGCTTTTAGAGCAATTCCTTTCTTGGAACTTTATCCTTCATCTCCTTGAGATGAATCTCATGTGTCAAGAGCTTTCCTTGAAGTTCATCTGGTTCCCGCTTCTTGAGATCTTAAACTTCCTCGATTGTAGTAACCTCGGTCCCGCCTTGTTCTTTGGAAGACGCCGAAGGATCTCTCTCACCATTTCTTCATTTGAGTAGGTCTTACTAAGCCACTCCAAGTTGTTGGTGATGTCGCTGAACCTAATGAATATGTCTTTTATCGATTCGGCTGTTTGAATTTTGAATAATTCATAATGATTTACGAATATGTTCATTTTTGTTTCACAAACTTGGGTTGTCGCTTCATAAGTGACTATCAATTTGTTCCAAATTTGTTTAGCTATATTAGAGGAAGAGATTCGATTACATTTGTTAGTATCTAAACCACAATAAATGATATGTTTACCTCTTGAATTTTTAGTAAATTTATTCCAATTGGCACTAGTACATTGATCTTTTGGTGTATCAACTTCTTCTGCCTTATCATTTTTGCTCTTAGGAATGGAACAGGATCCATTGTTCACAATCTCCTATAGCTCCATGTTTGTAGATTCAATAAATATATGCATAACATTTTTGCAATAAGAAAAATTAGTTTCTTTAAATAAGGGGGTCCAATAGTAGATTGACCTTCAATATTGACATCTCCTAAAAATGCCATGATCCTCACCCACTTGACTGTTAAGTCTAAAGAAATGTAGGATTAACTCTAATACGAATTGAATATTCAGATTGTCCTAGAGGGGGTGAATAAGGTGATCCCAAAAACTTAAAATTAAAATCGGGTTGTTGTTCACAAGGAGTTGGATTTCAAGTACCGGGATTTGTTCAAGTGTTCAATATAGGCCAAGTGAAAGGGAAACAGAGGTAAGCAAAGCAACGCTAACAAACACAAGGAAAGAAGCTTGGAGTTGTGATTTGGCCAACTTACGAACCAAGCAATCGGGGCAAGTCCTAACCTACCAAGCCTATATTGACAACTAGAGATCGTCGGTTGCACTATTGAAGACCACCCAAGCCTTTTCTCAATGGTCATGAGCTAGTCTAATTAGTTTAACCACATATTTTCATGGAGTTAGCCTAATTAGACCACGAGATTAGCAACCCTTGGACCTAGCTAGGATCAGGACTATTTTCATGTCCAAATCTCGGCTATTCTGTCCCCCATACTAGCTAATCGACCTTACCTCATGGCATAAGTCAATTCAAGCATTTCATCGAACACTTGGCGGGCATGAGAGAAAACTCTAAGTTCAAAGGATAGATTGGGTGTGGTTAGGCCTAAAACAAGACTAATTAGCCATCAAAGGGCTAATCACAATTCAAGCTAACAAAACTAACCACTAATCATCAACAAAATACAAAAACTCCAAACTAAACCTAAGCTAACAAATAACTCAACAAACATGAAAATGAAGGAAATAATCCAAACTAGCATGGATGAAAACTAGAGGAAACATGAAATCATAATAAAAACTAAACGTTTAAGCTAAATACAATCTAAACTAACATAATCAAAACAAGAGGAAAGCTCTAAAAGTGTGAAAAAAAGAGAGAGGAAAAGGGAAACTTATGGTTAATTGACTAAATGAACTTGAAATTCACAAGTTTGAATCCAAAATACCATCTAATCTCCTAATCTAATCCTCCTATTGAGGTTTTCATTCGCTAAAAGCTAACCTAAAAGTCTCCGGAAGAGCCCCCAAAAAAATCCCCAAATTGAGCTTTAAATATGAATCGAAGCGGGTCGGGGGGGGAAGGACCATCGTCCTAGCGACTGCCAGCCATCTGTCAGCGACAGGCCATTGACCAGCTGTCACCACTTCTTGCCCAGCTGCAGGTTGGGGCGACGGTTGGTGTTGTCGAACCCCCGACAGCCGTCGTTCTTCTTGCCTTGCGAATTTTCGTGCTTTTCTCGTCTATTTTTCTCCTTTTCGCGGTGTTTGCTCAATTGATCTTATTACCTACAAAAGTAAATAAAACAAGTAAAAATTCTAAAGATTACGTTATTATAGGAACTAAAATTAGGTGATAGAGGTATGCAAAATATAACAATTTAGTACCGAATAAATACCTCTACACCTATCTTTTGAGCAAAGCAAAGAAAAAACTAACATAAGAACCTAACTCATTTTCGTAGGAATCACGATTGCATTTAGCGGATGGAGCAAGCCCTCTAAATATCTTGATTCCCCCAAGTAGACGAGTAAGGTCTTCTGAGGGTTTATAGAAGATGTGCCCACGAAATCTTTGAAATATTTTTGGATATTTTTCTTTTTTTAAAAGCAAATCATATGTACAAGACAAAGGGAAAAGATGTATACATCCAGATCGATTCTATCACCCTAACAGCCTAGCTACTAAGTCATATACAAGCCAAACATACATTTAAGACACACATAGGCTATAATTGCATCTCGGCTCTAATTTTTCACCCCACGCAACACAATGACATGATTTACATACCTTGGTGCTCCGTGCAAAGTGTATTGACTCTTAATGCTAGGCTAAAACCGGGCCAAAGGTCATCTCCACTTGGCTTATGACTCCCTTGATTTTTGCTCTTCTTTTTTTTTTCTTTCTTCTTTTTTTTCTGCTTTTCTCCTCATGTTCCTTCACCTGGGTGGGTAGTTCTTAGCTTATTAGGCTTGAACTTCTAGAGGAATAATTTAGTACATATTTGGGATTCTTCCCTATTTAGGATTTTTATTTGGATGTGCAAAGCACTTATTCAAGCCCAAATAGAGGTACCGGAGTTAAGCTCATTTTTGCATCATGCTTTGCTCATTTTTTTCCCTTTTTTTTCAATAATGAAGCCAAAACTAGAACTCTATTAACCAAGTAGAATGTGCCAAACCCAAATTTCAAGAACTAACACCGAAAGTTAATGATTAAGTGTACAAGGTAGGCATAAAACCGTACATGTGAAATGCGATTATTATGAGAGGCCAGAGATCACATTGTAGACAAGTGTTCTATCATGTATATTCAACCTATATACAAGCTAGCAACCAAGCTATCAAAGATCAGAAATTGCACAATGGCACAAAAGTCCCCCAAAGCGAAGAAAAAAAACTATACAAAATTGAAAAGTTTCACAAAAATATATACAAAGGGGTATATGACTCTCACCCTCACACCTACATCTCACAATATCCTTATTGGGAGTTGAGAAGTCACAACTACAAAAACACGCAAAAATAAAGAAAATGAAATCACATAAGAACACTAAACCTACACACATATACACAAGCTAACATACTCCCCCAGAAATACAATTTCACCTAATCAACAACAAGACCACACATATATACAAAACTAGCACCATAAAAAATGAATATATACAAATCTAACAACACCACCAATAATAAGACACAACTATGAATAAAAGGCACACAAAGGTGATCATAGCCATCAATCGGCTCCACAATATCCCAAATTTCACCTCAAAATGATCACCAACAAAAACACAATGTAATGTCCACAACTAAACAAAAAGAAAAGAAAGAAAAGAAAAAGAAGGGAGAAAAGTGAAAAGTGAGAATGATTATACTAGGTCGGGTACTAATCATAGCAAAACTACGCCTCACTAAGATGGTACTATGGGAGGCTCGATGAGCATCAGCCACTCCTCCTTGGCTCTCAAGACACAAGTCGTCAACTTGAATACAGTCAATGCTCGTAAAAGCTTATCATATGCCTTTGCATGCATCTCAAAATGGTATGAATAAGAGAACACTAATAAGATCATAGCAAAGAAAGTTAGTGTCCTCTTACAGTTAGCAAATGCCATAAAAAATCGAAATAATAATCAAAGAAAGAGGCCCACTCAATTTTCCTAGGCATGTCCTCTAGGCATGTACAATAAGGGTTAAAGGAGGGATTGTGCCCTCTAAGGTTACCTAGGGACTTGTGAAATGCATGCAATGGAGACATGGCGGTAGGAAGGAAGGGGGATGGAATGGGGACTAAGGCAAGTGACTCGGTGTGAAGGGGGTCAATATGCTCAATGCTAGGAGTGCTTCTAACCCTCACATCATCATTATATAACTCCTCAAAAGAAGGCTCTAACAATACAATATCACCCACCCAATCAAGCGAATCATCCTCAACAAAACTAGCATCACTCCCAAGAGACTCACCCACCTCTAACCCCGTGCACTGAGCTAAAAGGAGGGGAGAAAAAAGTAAGCTCAAGACACCCTCTGTAGTGTCTCTAGGTGTGCTAAACAAGGACGGAGCATCAAGAGAGGGTCAATCACTTCCTCTGGGGCAGTCAAAGGTGTATGAGCCATAAAATCGGGCTCTGGGGGAAGAGAAGACTCATAATCATCATAGAGACTAACCTTAAGTCTAGGAAAAGATGGACTAGGGTCGATCTTATGCAATAGGCCACACTCCCTTATCTTGCTAACAAAACACTGATCTCATTCTTTCATTGTCTCTATTATGACTTTGAGTCTAGCATAGCAGTTATAAGAAATATCTTATGGGAACAAGAATTCGCATCACAGTCCAAAGATTGACAATAAGAGCACACAAGAGGAGAATAAGCGTGCAAATCATAGGGAATGGGGGAAGGGCACACAAAAGATCATTAGAATTCTCATGATGCCATTGATACCAAGCCAGAGACTCAAACAAGTTCTATATATCATCAATGCCTAAAGAGCACAAACCACCATAACACATAGACTCAAGAATGGCTCGAGTCTCATAGGTTATTCTCTCAAGCACAACATTGTATATTTCCTATTTTTCATACATGTAATGCACATAATGAGCACGAAAATCATTCAATCTAGACAAGTATTGCCAAAAAGGTTCATGCTTAAATTGAGGAAAATAGAAAATAGCCATTTTGATTTTTTTTCCCAAATTTTTAACTTTTAAAATTTTTTTAGATTTTCTAAAGGCCTAGCCTCGAATTCTCAAGTAAACCCCAATATTAAAAATCGCCAACTCCTAGGCAATAGCGTCAAAAACTTGATAGGAAGAATTCGTTTTTCAAAATTTATAACCCCAAGTGCAAGGTTTATTGTCGAGATCTCGGGGCATCGTGCGCAAGGAGTTGGGTTTCAAGTATCAGGATTCATTCAAGTGTTCAATCCAGGCCAAGTGAAAGGGAAAGAAAGGCAAGCAAAACTAAGCTAACAAACATAAGAAAAGAGGCTTTAAATTACGATTTGGCCAAGTGACAAACCAAGCAATCGGGGCAAGTCCTAACATATCAAACGTATACTGACAACTAGAGATGGTCGGTTGTACTATTGAAGACCACCCAAGCTCTCTCTCGAGGGTCATGAGCTAGTCTAATCAGGCTAACCACCTATTTTCATGAGGTTAGCCTAATTGAACCACGGAATTAGCAACCGTCGGGCCTAGCTAGGATTGGGACTATTTTTATGCCCAAATCCCGACTATCCTCTCCCCCACGCTAACTAATCGACCTCACTTCTTGGCATAAGTCAATCGCCCAAAAATAAAGATGAAAGCTCTTTCAAGCACTTCATCGAACATTTGGTAGGCAAAAGAGAAAACTCTAAGTTCAAGGCATAGATTGGATGTGGTTAGGCATAAACCAAGACTAATTAGCTATCAAAGGACTGATCACAATCCAACCTAACAAAACTAACCACTAGTCATCAACAAAATACAAAAATCTCAAATTAAACCTAAGCTAACGAATAACTCAATGAACATGAAAATGGAGGAATTAATCTAAACTAGTATGGATGAAAACTAGAGGACACATGAAATCATAATAAAAACTAAACATTTAAGCTAAATCCAATCTAAACTAACATAATCAAAATAAGAGGAAAGCTCTAAAAGCATGAAATAAAGAGAGAGAGGAAAAGAGAAACTTATACTTGATTGATTGAATGAACTTGAAATCCACAAGCTTGAATCTAAAATACCGTCTAATCTCCTAATCTAATCCTCCTATTGCGGTTTTTATTCGCTAAAACCTAACCTAAAACCAACCTAAAAGTCTTTGGAAGAGTCCCTAAAGAAATCCCTGAATCTAGTTTTAAATAGGAATCGAAGCGGGCCGAGAAGAGGAGAAGTAGGCCGGGGGTCGATGATTGTCATCCTAGCAACAGCCCGCCATCGGCCGATGCCCACCCAACTGCAGGTTGTGGTGACGGTTGTTGCTGTTGGCCCCTCGACAGCCGTCATTCTTCTTGCCTTGCAAATTTTCGTGCTTTTCTCATCTATCTTTGCTCCTTTTTGCAGTGTTTCCTCAATTGACCTTATTACCTACAAAGTAATAAAACAAGTAGAAATCTTAAAGATTACGTTATTATACGAGCTAAAATTAGGTAATAGAGGCATATCAAATATGACAATTTAGTACCAAATAGAAAGCAAATGCAGAAATTAAATAGAGACAATGCAACAGGATATTTCAACGAAGTTGGGCCTCAATCATGCTTAAGTCCCGGCCTAGAGTTATCCAACTATAACTCTAGGATTCAACTATCTACTTCTCTTATTAGGATGAACTCTTTCACAATCTTTCAAAACTTTCCTACTCTAGAGATCCTAAACACTTAAACCAACCTCTTGATTCAAGTTTGGGGGCTTTGACCTTGCAACTCTTAAGTTCACACCTTAATAAAGAACAATTCCTCACGCCTTAATTTTTGATCTCAAAAGAAAGCTTAGTACAATAGCTCAATGTGTAAACTCAATGCTTTTTTAACTTGCTTGGATCCTTGCTCGTGCTATTGTGGCCTCTATTAATAAGCTTAGTAGTTCTGACATCAATTAACCAAGAAAGGAAGTTTCTGTACAGAATATCTTGAAATCTCATTTGAGGACCTTGAAATCTAATCTATAGATTTTGATTTTATTTTTTGCAAGTTTGCCACGGTAGATGTCGACATGAAGCTACACAAGATCTTTTCCTTACTCCTGTAATGTAAATAATGCTAGTAATCATTTAGAATCAAATAAAATAACAAGTGATTTGATTTTGATAAGGATGACATAATTATTTAACTTTTTTTGAATTGTTTTGCAAATCAGTATCGTATCAATGATTGATAAGTGCTTACAGTTTACTTCATTTTGAGGTTATTTTGTTGCATTTTTAGGGAGATTTATGAACTTTATGTTATAATCTACACTCCTATTTCTATTTTATACTTGGGTATGGTTCTTTTATGTGTTTTGTTGATTTTGGACCCTTTTGCCCTGGTTTTGATCCCCAATTGAATGTGATTTGACTTCCCACTGATGCCTCCAAGTCACTATGCTTGTGAAGGAAAAGAAGAGCAAGAAAATTTCGAGACAGAGGCAACCACAGATGCTCCATGGTGAAGGCCATGGTCTGTCGTGGGCCTTAAACTACTTACCTCTTCATCTTCCTTGGTCTTATAGCTGAGGATGCTTGAGTTTATACTTAAAGGGGCTATTCGGCTGTACAAACGAAGAGAGCTGATCTCACTTCACATTATCTTTCTCACATTTTTCATTAGGAATAAGATTCTTAGTCTTTATTTTAAGAGTAACAAAAGAAATTGAAGAAAAGCTTTGGCTTTTGGAGGTTTGAAGATTGGGGCACCATTAGAGAATCACTATTGCTACTAAGCTTTCTCTCCCTTTAGTATTTTCTTGAACTCTTGTTTAGATGTTGTTAATTTTGAGCATGAGTGAGTAGTTTATTTAATCTAGGGATTTGTTATCTACAGTATTGACGTTGGATCCTTAATCTTCATTGCTTGTGCTTATTCTATGTTGGAATGATTAAATTCTACCTTCTGATTAAAGTGTTGTGAGTGAATTTTAGCCAAATTTACTTGCTTACGCTAGATAGTTGAGTGAAGTACCGAAAGGATAAACATGCTATTTGACCAACAAGATAGGACTTGATTTAGCAATACTCAAAAGAGATTTGTTTGTTAAGAGGAAACTTTAGCCAATCAAAAATCTACAACTTAGAGTAAAACAAGGACATTTGAAAGTTAATTGGATTAGTTGAAGCAACTCAGTTTACTTCGAAAGAAAAGACTGAATTTTAATTCGATTGCAGTCCTTTCAGTCATCCAATCTATGTAAGGTACATGATTAAATCCATTGATCCAACTCTTTATTAGGCGAAACAGTTTCCTAGATATTTTGATTCGATTGAATTTTTCGATTAATTAATTAGCTCAATTCGAAGAACCCATTGAAACTTGTTTGCTTAACCTTTTATAATAGGTTAAAACTTAATAAATTACATTTGGTCTCTATAGGAACGATATTAAAACTAAACTACAACACCCGTGTGCTTGTGGTAGTGTCAACGATTTTTATATAGTCTCATTGGTGTAATTAGCAGGATAGTTCTTCATCTAAGTCAATTTTGTGAGATCAAATCATATAATCTTGCATGGCAAGTATAATGAGATCAAAGCAAGGTAATATTATCCTTAGGTGATCTTATATGATTCTTAAAATTTGAAATTCAAATTTGAATAGGCTAGAGCATGTTTTCTAATCAAATAAAATCCTTCGATTTTGAATGAAACGCACACATTTTCTCCCCATAATCATTCACATGATTCATTAGTATAAAAGGACTACTTCATTCATACTTATTTCAAATTTGCTAATCATTTAATTTCATAGCCAACTCCTTAGTTAATTTTGTTTTTGTCAAAACTATTTAGCCTCTAAGGGAGTTAACATCAACAAAAGCGTATTGGACTGATCATAGATATTGCATATGAAGCAGAATAATTATAAAATCAAGTCACTTTATAATTTTATAGATAACACTAATTATATTGTTTGTTATCATCAAAATCAATATGTGATGCTTAGAGTCATGAGATACTTAAGGGGGAAGAAATGGTGGGACTATACCCCATTAGTTGATGTCATCTGGCTTTAGAGGAAGATCTGTCACATTAAAGAACAATTCAAATGGGGCCATAATGCATCGACCAGCTGGAATAGTCAGAAAGGAAGTTATAACGTTAAAGCAGCTTATCAAACCACTTTGAACTCGAATGACAGATGGAAACTTGCAAGATTTGTCTGGTCCAAAGCAAATTTAACAAGATATGCCTTCTTTTATAGGGTCTTGTCTCATCAAAAGCTCCCTATAATGCATTGAATTAGCATATTCATCCCTCATGCCAAAACGAGTTACACACTATGTAATCAAGTTGAGGAACACAAAGACCATATATTCATCAGCGCTCCATTGCTTAGATAGTTTAGATAGAGATTAGCCAATGGTGGAATATGCTAGCTCAAAATAACAGCAATGACATAATCCAGAGTCTATTTAATCTACAGGAGCAAACGCTCAAAAAGCACCTTATACTACTTTTGTGGTAGGATTATATCACATATGAAAGGCTAGAAATATGCTTAAACATCAATCAAGCATATCATCCATAACGTCAATGAGCATATTAGGTAGAGAACCTACTATTTGAATACAATTTCCAGCACATACAAGAACATCATAGATCCAATTTTGCAATGATAAGAGACTATGCAATACAAACTTCTCCCCTTTAACCATATGGGGGATATCTCATATAGGGTAGGTTGTGCTCTTATGTGCATCACCTTTATTCCTTCTACCTTACTCTCATATGTCACGCTATTGAGACTATGCTCTTTATGATTGATGGGATTTGTGTGCATCACTATTGGGCTCTTAGGGGCATACACAATGTATATAGTTGCATTGAAGGTAGTTATTGTATTTGCATTGTGCATCTGCATCCATGCTTGGAGCTCTTGTATCCATCTTTTGCAAGGTAGGCTTCTTGCTCTCCTTGGTACATACTTCTTCTTTCCCTTTCTCTCCTTTTCTTGTCTTTTCTTTTTTACGCTTCCTTTTCCCACAACGTGGATATTTTGCATTCCACATGTGAGGTAAGGAGTCCATTTCTTCAAATTTTTAGAAAAAGGAAAAAAAGAGAAAATGAAAACTCTAAAAGGAGTTTCGATTTTTCTTGTAAACAGTGAGTTTTTTGGGGAAAATATGCAACTTTGGTCGATAATGACCCCTTGTGGCTTGCATTTGGATGGCATATAGCTAGTGTGATAAGTATTAGGTCCAAATTTGTGCAAATCTCATGCACTGTTTTGACCTAATGGATGAGAGTAAGCATGATAAGTGAATCCATGAGGTTTTGAGCTTCATTAGACCACCTGATCACTTACAGTCACATGCCTTCTTTCATGAGAGGCCTATCCAAAGTTGTTACTCTCTAGAATTGGCCCAATCTTTCTTTGAAATCATACATTGCATTCGCATGAATGATGAGAGGAGAGAGGCATTCTTCATGTAAGCATGAAGCTACATTAATTAAAAGGCCTTGTTATGTGCCTAGTGGTATCCCTCGTTATCCCTATGAGCCTTAATTGTCACGGTTTTCTTTGTGTAAACCACCTTTTTTTACCCTTGGCCAAACATGATTTCCAATGCTAAGCTAAGGCTAAGGGATGCCAATTTGAAGGGTTATTGTTAGGTGAGGATGTTTTATGGCAGAAAAGAATAAATTGTGACAGTCGTTTGAGAAGTTGGTGATTTGAGCTTAAGTAATAGTTCTTTTAAAAACCTCATGTCAAGTGCTAATGTTCAACTCATTGTGAAAAAAAGGAAAAAGGGTTGTGAAAAGAAAAAAATTAAAAAAAGGACAAGAATAAAGGTTTTGGCATGAAGGTCTTATTGTGTCTGGCTTACTCAAGTCACCAACTTGTGTATTTAGGGAAAGAATTTGGCTTGCATTGGTTACCCGGGATGTGGGATGATGTTTATGATGAGACTTGTTGTGGCTCCTAAGTTTTGGCTAGTTAACTTCTCATTTTCCCAAAACATTTCTCCACTTCCTACCCTCAACCTAGCTTCATTACAACCTATCAAATTCCTCTTGATCATAAACTTAAATATGCACCCCAGTGGTGGAGAATGAGAGTTAGGTTAAACTTATGGGAGACTGTATCTTTCGTATTGAGATTAAGCGGAACCGTATCATCTTTCAGACAAATAAGAAGAGAGTTTCATATGATCTAAAGTGAGTTTACCATTGCTTGCTCATTATTGAAAGGAGTTGTTATTATTAACTAAGCGTAAATAGTTTCTAGCAAGAATAAAAAAGAAACAAAAACTACAAAAAGAAAAATAAAAACCTAGTCTAGAGTATTTCAATCAGTTCTAATATTGAAAGGAACAAGTCCCCGACAATGACACCAAAAACTTGTTGTCATAATTTTACCGCAAGCGCACAGCTCAACTGTAGCTAGCAACTAGCGAGTACGGGTCGTATCCACAGGGAAGCTGCTTTCAACTACCCGAACTAATTGAACTCCTTAATCTTGGCAAACTTATTCAGGTTGAAGAAAACTATAAGGTAGCAGTTTTAATCAGCTGAAAGCTATGTGATTAAGCGAAATCAATGAATGACAGAAATCCCAGATTGGGATTTACCACACTATTATGCTCTTTGGAATTTAAACTAGATCATGCAAACCTACTCACGCAAATGACGAAGATGGAAATGTTACAGATTTAAACACATCTACGCCCACTTTTGCAGGTCATTGGAATGGCTAATTAACTTTTGTTACTATTTTCATGAAACCAGGGTCGACAAAGCCACAGGACTAGATAGCCTTTAATTCCCAATTGAAACTCTAACTGTTTTCATGTTAGAAAAATCAATCTCTCACAAAGTCACTTTAGATGAAGGATTCAACTTTCGTTGAAGCCCTAAATCCTAATTAAGAACATGAGTATATCCCTCTAAGGCAATTCATCAACACGTGGCATGCAAAGTGAGATTTCAATCAAGAACCTGGGCATTCATTTAGAAAAACCTAGAATATGATTCCAAACCAGATGATAGGAGCTAATCCCAACCTAAGGTAGGGGATTTAGTCTAGAATCATATTGAAAGTAACAATCACAAAACCTAATT
This sequence comes from Lophocereus schottii, assembly GCA_002740545.1. Lineage (NCBI taxonomy): Eukaryota > Viridiplantae > Streptophyta > Magnoliopsida > Caryophyllales > Cactaceae > Lophocereus > Lophocereus schottii. The sequence continues at coordinate 2,499 of NCQV01143845.1, read as the reverse complement.
CAACAAACATGATTATATCAAAACCCTAAAACGACAATGAAGAGGAGATAGAGAATCGAGAACAAACTTGAATTAATTGTTGTTGAAAGGTAGAACAATCTTTAATCTTGATAGATCCAATCTAAAAGCATGAAATGAAGTCCCCTAAATAAAACCCTTGAAATCTCCTTTGAAAGTGCTCTCTATAAAGGAAAAACAAAGAACAAAAGATTCCTCAAAAAACAACCGAGAGAGGACATTAAAACACGACAGCTGTGCTGCCTGCACGGGGTGACTGTGCCACCTCTCAGGCCGCATCTTTGTGGATTTTTAGCGTGGCACGACTGTGCCGCAAAGCGTGGGATCCCCGTGCCGAATCTTTGGGTCTAGCTGACCTCTTTTCTGACTTGCAGCTCGTCTGCTTAGCTCTTCTTTCTACCAATATTAGTATATTTTCTTGTTTTCCTTATAGAACTCCTGAAAACACAAAACACCACCATATTAGCAAAATTTAGATCAAGGGAGGCTAATTTGGCCTTTTCTCCTAAGGGTCAAACATGAAAACAATGGAAAAAGGGATCAACTAGGGGCTAAAATGAGGTTGAAATAGAGATTTATTAGTTCTCAAGCATGGCAATGTACTTTTCATTAATTATAGAATTTATCGAATATAATAATTTATCATGTAACATACCAAGATTAGTTTTATTATGCCCAATTTTGTAATAATATTGACTAAATTCGGTAATATAGTTTTTCAAATATCTCATATGCCACAACTCTATATTATTAATCTTTATTTACCATTCTCCAGCTTTTTTTTAAAAATCAAATTTAGCTCTGATAAACTCAATTTACATTTCTTTACATAAATTTTTAAACATTGTAGCTGGTGTTTCCATCATTTTCAATGCATTTTTACCTCCTCATTTAATGAATCATATCAGTCAGCTATAGTTCTAGAAAAACTATGTTCAATATAATTTAGGAAATTTTCAGTAGTCTATGTAGTATTTAAGTTTAGGATACTATTCATGCCACTTTTTCAATATTCAAATATTTTTTCTCTATTGCGAGCTCCATCGATGTTTGGTATGCATTCTGTTTGGCTAATTGAGGTAAGGTGAATTTCTTCAATGATCGTAGTTTTTCTTGGGATAAACCTAAAGGAAAAATTGGTTGTACGTCCTTCTAAAATGTACCTAGGTCTCATAAAATGAGTGTTTTTTCTAGAAGGTTCACCAAATTCTTCAGGCTTAGGAACAACATTCTTAACTAGATTGGTCTCGACTTAACCTACTCTTCTCCAATCTCATTGATCGCATCGTTAAATACCATTCTACCATATTTTTTATCCAGTTTTCTTCTAATTTCTTCTAAAGGTACAACAATAAGATCTTCCAATTTAATTAGGTTCACCTACTGATATATTTCTTCTTCTAATTGAATATTATTTGTATCTTCATTATTATAAAATAACACCTTTTATTTATCAACTATTGCGCTCATAATTTTATTTAATTCTTCTGGATTTTGTTCATTATCAAATGTATTTTGTAATTTTTCCATATTAAAATTGCTTATACCCGTTCCTCTTTTTCTTTCTTTGCGTTTTCGGAGGATTTTTCAGTTGACTTTTCTCTTACTTTTAAGATTTTTATATCATACAAAGGAAATAGATTTTAGTTTTTTGGGTTTTGGAAAATGATATTTATGCTGAAATGGAGTAGTAATACTTAAAGTCGATTTTCTGCTATGTCTGATTTCGTTAACTAAAGAAAGATGGATTACCGATAATTGCTTCTTAATCTCCTTAGTTTCAGTGTTAATTTTTGTTAATTTAACTTTTAATTCTAAGACTATGTCAGTGATATAGTTCAATTGAGGTGTTACTGAAGTGGTTTCTACTAGTGACGAATACGCAAATAATTAGGAGCAGGGCAACTAAGTGATGATTCAAGTATTAAACATAATTAATTAGCTTAATTAATTATTAATTAGCTTACTAATATTAATTATTTTTGGTCACGAGGCTCTGATACCAAATAAAAGAGGGGCTCGAGTAGTACTAATGAGAGAAATTACACATCCACAAATTTAAAATTTTTGAATGTAAGTTTTTAAGGATTGAGGTTAAAAATGCAAATTTCAAAAGTTTAGAGGGTCAAGAAAATATGAGCGTACCTAAAAATTCAAACTTCGAGTACTAAATATTCGCTCTAAAAACTTAGGTCTCAAATTATTAATGTCACATATGTTAGGGTACTGTTGCAAGAAAAAGTTTTAATATTTATAAACCCAAGTGCAAGGTGTATCGTTGAGTACTTGGGGTGTCGTCTGTAGGGAATTGTATTTCCAACTACTAAGGCTAGCAAAAGCATCTCGAGCTAGGCGAAACCAAAAGAAAACAAAGGGTAATCTAAATTATGCTAACAAATATATAAAAAGCGACTTGAAGTTGTGAACTGACCAATGAATGAACCAACTAATCGAGACGAGTCCTAACCTACCCAAACTACA
>NCQV01143754.1:0-13466 GCA_002740545.1 Lophocereus schottii | reverse complement strand
TCCTCCCTCTGAGCAAGATAGTGAGCTTGAGAAATCAAATCACCAACTTTCTGCAAAAAGAGGATGAGGCGCTCTATGAAGCTTGGGAGCATTTTAAAGATCTATTGCGTTTGTGCCCCATCATGGTCTTCAGTGCTGGATGATTATCTAGGCCTTTTATAATGGTATGACCCAACCTGTGAGGTCCACTATTGATGCAGTGGCAGGAGGAACTCTAATAAGCAAGACAAAGGATGAAGCCTATAACCTTATAGAGGAGATGACACTTAATAACTTTCAATAGTCTATTGAACGAGCCCAACCCAAGCGGGTTAGAAGTAAGCTTGAAGTTGATGCTTTTACTTTACTTTCTACTAAAGTAGATGCCATGACTAAAAGATTGGACCAAATGAATGTTAATGTTGTTAACTTAAGTGCCCCTTCCCCTTGTGAAATTTATGGTTTACTTGAGCATATATCTCTAAATTGTCAAGTTAGGAGTCCTTTATCTCAACACCTTGATGAATTTAATTATATTCAAATTTTCAACCCGTGACCAATCAATGACCCTTACTTTAATACCCATAATCCGAGTTGGAAGAATCATCCCAATCTTTCTTATAGGTCAAATCCAAACACTATGTATATGCCCTCTATGAACACTAGAGTACCCCCTGGTTTTCAATGACCCTCATTCCCTTCTTAGATGCCCTAAAAGTCAAGCTTAGAAGTAATAATGGAAACCATGCTTATGGCACAGCAGAAAAAAGATGAGTACATTAAGCAATTGGCCTCCAAGGTTGATGTGCTTATGACTCATAATAGGATGTTAGAGGCCTAAATTGCCCAAAAAGCTACTTTTGCATCTGCGCACCTAGATAGACTTCCTAGCAAGCTTGAACCTAACCCTAGGGAGGAATGCAATGCTATGTTTTGAGAGGTGGAAAACACCTAGAGGGACCTAAGGTGATTACTAACGATGAGTCTTTGCATGATAAGAATGAGCATGTTGAGAATGGTGAGAAAGAGATATCTTCACCCTCTAAGGAGGTAATTGATGGTGATGTGATAAGCCCGATAAGGTTCCTAAGGACCCTAAGACTCCTTCCCTAAAGCCTTACACCCCGCCTTTACCATTTTCACAAAGGACAGCTAAAGCAAAGCTCGATTCACAATTTAGGAAGTTTTTAGAAGTCCTTAAGAAACTCTACATAAATATTCCGCTTATTGAAGCCCTGACTCAAATGCCTTCCTATGCTAAATTTTGAAAGAAATTTTATCTAACAAAAGAAAGCTTCAAGAACATGAAACTATGGCTTTGACTGAGAAATGCAGTGCGGCGATCCAAAACAAGCTTCTGGCTTAGCTGAAGGATCTCGGTAGTTTTTCAATTCCTTGCTTGATAGGGAATGTGCCTATAGAACGTGCTTTATGTGATTTAGGATTAAGCGTGAGCTTGATGCCTCTCTCTATGTGTAGAAAATTGGAACTAGGAGAGATAAGACCAATTACTATATCCTTACAATTGCAGACCGCTCTGCAAAATACCTTGTGGGTATTTTAGAGGATGTCCCAATAAAAGTAGGGGATTTATACGTTCCAGTAGACTTTGTGATTCTTGGGAGGCTTTCTTGGCCACCGCAGGGCGCCGCATCGATGTGAAAAACGGTACCCTAACTTTTGATGTGGGTGATGATCATGCAGAATTTAATTTATCAAAAGCTGCTAAGTCCATTTCCGATGAATATAATCAAGTTGATGTGGTTGATGGTTTAATATAGGAAACTGCATCTAACAGGGATTCTAGAGATCCACTTGAGCACTTGATGTTGAATAATAGCACCATTGAGGATGAAAACCCCAAAGTAGCCGAATGTGCTCAACTTCCCGAAGCCTTTCCACCACTTCTGCTTTCCCTTGCTAAGGTGGAATCATTACACAATGAAAGTAAACCCTCGTCTGATGAGGGACAAGCTCCCGAGGTAGAATTGAAACCTCTCCCTTCATCCTTGAGGTAGAAAGAGGTCTTGATCACTGCCCCAACCATACAAGCTCCAAATTAGGAGATGCTTTTTGAAGTGATGTGTGATCCAAGTTACTATGCATTAGGAGCTATCGTCAGCCAACGAAAGGATAATAAGCCTTATTCCATATACTATGCTAGCTGTTAGCGGTGTGCAAAAAAATCCGAAACCGAGAACTGAACCGAAAAAACCGAAAAAACCGAATCGAAAAACCAGTTAACCGAACAAATTTTTCAAAAAGGTCGGTTCGGTTAACCGAACCGAAACGTTTTTTCGGTTTTCGGTTTGGTTATGGTACTGATTATTTGAAAATTTGGTTAACCGGCGGTTAACCGAATCGAAAATAATTTTATTTTTTAAAAAAATTGTACATAAAAAATAAAAAAATTTTGTAAGAAACTGCACTTTTTTGTTATTTATAAATGGTAACCAAAGTTTAATTTTAATAAAAAGAATTTAAACATAAAAGAATGACAAATTTAGGTAAGAAAGCATAAGGTTTTTATTATTAGTAAACGGTTAACCAGTAACCAAATCAAAAAATCAGTTAACCGAACCGAAAAATCGGTTAACCGAAATTTTCGGTTCAGTTACGGTTCGGGTTTTGGACGAACCGAAATTTTTGGTTAACTGAAAAACGGTTAACCGAAATTTTCAGTTCGGTTACGATTTGGAATTTTTTTTGAACCGAAAAATCGGTTAACCGAAACTCTGGTTAACCGGTTTTGCACAACCTTACTAGCAGTACTCTTGATGAGGCTCAAATGAATTATGCCAGAACTAAGAAAGAATTTTTTGCAGTTGTTTTTCCCCTGGAAAAATCTAGATCTTACTTGATTAGCTCCTAAGTCATTGTTTTTATAGATCACCCTGCTTTGAAACATTGAATAAAGAAATCCAATTCCGAACCTCGATTCATCCGATTGGTCCTCTTCTTTCAAGAGTTTGATTCAGAAATCAAAGACAAGGTAGGATTGGCAAATGTGGTTGCTAATCATCTATCTCGTTTAGGCCTAGAGGCCACTCCTAATGAAGAGCTTCCCATTGATGATTCTTTCCCCGATGAGCAGTAATTAGTTATATCCCAACAGGGTGCCCCGTGGTATGCTGATTTAATAAACTTCAAAGTGTGCGGAGTGTTACCTCCAGGATTGTCCTACCAACAAAGAAAGAAGTTCTTTATCGATGCAAAACACTATGTATGGGAGGAACCTTTCCTTTACATGCTATGTAGAGATGGGATTTATGGAAGCTGTTTGCTTGAAAATGAGGTCCGTAGTGTCTTACACCACCGCCATGCTTCAACCTATGGTGGCCGCTTTGGACCAGATAAAACGATTTCGAAAGTCCTTTAAGCAAGTTTCTATTAGCCCACGCTTTTTAAGGACACAAGAAAATTCATCATAGGTGTCAGCGAGCAAGGAACATTTCCAAGAGGCATGAAATGTCTCAAAGTGGCATACTCGAAATAGAGTTGTTTGATGTATGGGGGATCGACTTCATGGGTCCTTTTCCTCCTTCCCATAAGACCCTTTACATCCTTGTGGTGGTTGACTACGTTTCTAAGTGGATAGAAGCCATTGCATCCCCGATAAATGATTTCAAGGTTGTCCTTAAATTTCTAAAGAAAAATATTTTCACATGATTTGGCGCACCGAGAACTCTTCTAACTGACAACGGGCACACATTTTTGCAACAGGCCTCTTGAGTCACTTTTAAAAAAATATGGGATATTTCATAAGGTCACTACGCTTTACGATCCCCAAACAAGTGGGCAAGTGGAGCTCTCGAATAGAGAATTGAAGAGCATATTGGAGAAAACAGTGGATCGATCCCGCAAGGATTGGTCCTCTAAGGTTGACGATGCTCTTTGGGCATACCACACCACCTACAAGATTCCTCTCAGCACCACTCCATATCGGTTGGTGTTTGGAAAGTCTTATCACTTACCAGTAGAGATGGAACATAAGGCATACTGAGCCATAAAGACACTCAATTTTGATCTTAAGGTGGTGGGAGAATGGAGATTTTGGCAACTTAATGAGCTCGATGAACTAACGTTGGATGCCTATGAAAGTTCGCGTATTTATAAAGAACAAACTAAGAAATGGCACGATAAACATGTCATGAAGAAGAGGTTTGAAAAAGGGGATATGGTCTTATTTTTTAACTCAAGACTGTGCTTGTTTTCGGCAAACTGAAATCCCGGTGGTCATGACCATTTACAGTCATCAAAGTTCAACCTAGTGGAGCAGTGGAGATATGTAGTGAGTCTACCAGAGCATTCACAGTTAATGGACAGCAATTGAAATCCTATCTGGTGGGACAACCAGTTGACAAAGCTAATGCCCATATGCTTGCTGATCCAAGCCAACCATAGAAGAAGGGTCCAGCAATGCAAATATTTCTATGAAATTTCTGAATAAACCCCCTCTTTGATCTTGTTTTCTGCTACTCCCCTTCCCTTTTTCTTTTTTAATTATGTGCCCACATTTAGAACAACGTGTGATTCAAGCATGGGGGGAGTTAGTTATTATATTTGACATCTGATGCCTGTTTTTGTTTGGTGTGCTTGTTTTTGCTTTGTATATATTTTTAGTGGTAGTTTTTGTTTTTGTTTTGTTTTAGTAGTGCATTTAGTTTTCTTCTAGGTTGCATTTTACTTTCTTTCTTTTGTTAATTTCTTTTGCATTTTAGTTTGCGTTATTTGTAAAAAAAAACAGCAAAAAGAAAAATCCGCCGATGATGATCTCCATAGATTTGATAGCTTTCTTTGGTTTAGTTTAATCCGTTGATTCGCCTGAATTGTGCATAAATATTTGCGAATGAGTTTTCGAAATGAATTCCATGTTTTAACCACATGTTGAATGCGAATTTATTTTCCCCATGAGTCTTTACAAGATTTTGGCATGTATTTACAAGTGAGCTAGCTCTGTCTGTGGTAGATGTCTCATGAGACTTTGAGCCTTTAGAGACTCTTTATCATTATTAGTCTTATATTTCTTTCATGTGTAACTCTTCCTTGACGTCATTTCTCTAGAATTTGCTTTGATTCTTATTCAAGATCACATTTCGCATATGCATGTAGGCAATATGATTGAGGTGTTTTTCTTTCTTTGATTTGTTTAACACCATGGCCAAATAGCCACCCTGGTTGTGTATTATATCTCTTGTTAGCCCTTTTGAGCCTATAACCGCTTTCTGATCTTCCTATTTTTAGACTATAGTCAAATACTTATGTTATCCTTAAGCCAAGGCTAGAGGAGCATTATATTCTTTTACATCAAGTTTGATAGGGCATCAGCAAGGTGGATTGTTATTCTCTTTAGTCAATTTTGGCCGTTTGGTGCAGGAGTGATGCAACCATATGATTAATCCCTTGTCTTATTGCACAAAGTTTAGTGAAGAGTTCGATTTTAAAGTTTGTTATGGATTTCCCCCTTGGCTGTCCCTTCTGAATGAAAAATAAAAAGAATAATAAGTGCTTATGCAAGAAAAAAAAGATGCACACAAAAAAAAATTTTTGAACAAGAAAAAGAAAATGAAAGAAAAAGAATAAAAATTCGAACAATGTGATTAGCCTTGGTGGGATTGTAAGATATTTGTGATTTCCGACTTTCTCTTTTCATTTGGGGATTTATTTTGTTGATGACTTGATAAGGTTTAAGAAGGACATAGTATGATACATTAGAATTGTTTAAGCTCTTAGTATTTGGCTTCTAGCTCCTCATTCCCAAAATATTTGTTCCCCTCTTATCTTTACCCTAAGCCCCATTACATCCCTATGAAAGTCCTCATGATTGTTTAGTATATTTGCATAATAGTGGTAGCGAATTTGAGAATCTTATCAAGTATATGGCAGATTTGTGTCTAAGGAATGAGAATTGAGAGAACCTTCATATATATACATTGTCAAACACATGAGTGCTGAGTGCCACATAACTATAGTGAGGCTCTACTGGCCTTACTATTCTTACTTGTTTGATATGCTAGAATGATTGTATTTGACGCTTCGGGGGAACATTGGTTCAAGTTTTGCATTATAGACTATTAAAAGGTTTTTGAAATTTCGTTCCCTATTCCATTTGTTAATGATATTTTTGCATCTTTTTGGGCTACCTTTGGATCATATTTGCCATTTGAATGTTACCTATGTCTATCATGAGGAGGTTGTGTATAGCTACTTAGTTTTTTGCATTGCTTGAGGAAAAGCAATAGTTTAAGCATGGGAAAGTTTGATAAGTGCTTAATATCTACATCTTTTTAGGGCTAATTGGCCTCATTTTTAGGAGAATTTATGTGCTTAATGATATTCTTTACTCTCCTATTTTCGATTTATACTTGGGTGTAGTTGTTTTATGTGTTTTGTAAGATTTTTAGCCTTTTTACCTAGCATTTTCACTTTAATAGTTGTGTTTTGACCTCCTTCACGGTCATCCATGAGTTACTATGCCCGTGGAGCAAAGAAAAGAGCAAGACACCGGTTCTAGCACAGACCACAATCATACCGTAGTAGGCATGTGATTGCTGCCTCCTCGTTTTCCCTTGGCTGTGTGGCTGAGATCAACTTGAATTTCCTATAAATAGCGACGTTCAGCAGCGAAGGAGAGCAATCCCTAGCGAGCAAAGCAAGTTAGAGTCAGCCTAGTGCAGATTAGTTTAGTTTATTTTCTCTCAAATTTTGTTCATTACTTAGTTTTGTTTTTGCTTTTCTGTGAGTTTTGAGTCTGAGAGTTTTGATCCTGAGGTGGTTCTGAAGCCCTTGGTGAAGGTCATCTCAGTCGAGCCCCTTCCGCTCAGATTTCGTTGATTTTTGGTTAGTTTTCTTATCTTTTATCATGTCTGAGTAGCTTTCTTAGTCTAGGAATTTAGTAGTTTGTGAAAATGTATTGAATCAATTTTTAGTTTATTCAATTGTGCTTATTTTTATGATTGGTTTGATTTCGTTCTATCAAGTGTTTGACATGTTGTGAGTTGGTTTTTGACCAAAATTTACTTTCACACTTGATACAATTGAGTGAATATTTAGAAGATGACATTTGGTTGTTAGACTATTTGAATAGACTTAGCATAACTTCGACTTGACAGAGAGATGTATATGTTAAGAAGGCTAGTAAGTAATCGAATATATTAAACTTGGATTAAGTCAAATTAGTTTGAAAGAACGAGGTTTGCTTAGTTTAGGCAAACTTAATTGATTTCAAAACAATAGATCAAGTTTCTAGACAAGATTACAATTCCTCAGAATTAATTAATTAGAGAATAGCACATGTTTATTAATTTTGATCCAATTCTCTTTAATAACTATGAAAATTCCTAGACATTTTTCTCTGATTGATTTAGATGAATTCATTTGCAGCATTCAATCAAAACCATTTGAAATAGAGTTTTGCTTAGCATATTCTGACAAGACTAGCTTGATAGATTACTTTAGTTCCTAAGGAGCAATATCTTTTATCTTTACTACGACTACCCCTGCTCTTGCAACAGTGGTCATTCATCAAATTGATTAACTCTATTTAGAGATCCTTGCATATACCCATTGCGATACAATAATAATCTATTATACATCTACCAACTATGTGGAGGACTATTCATATTCTACTCAAACAATAATATTCATCTATGTTATTGGATTACTTTTAATTTCAATTTATATACTTACAATTCTCGAACATTACTTAACTATATATTACACATATTTTAATTGTCAAACATAACATTAACTAAATTTACAAATGATATGAGTAGATGAACTTAAATATATATAACATTTTAATTTGCATTCTATAAGATATATAAATAAATCTATAAACATATACACCAACCTACATGAAGCTTTTTAAACTATCATATTCAACTACTCATATGTTCTTAAATTATTCAACTAATTACTAACAATTTTACTTACCAAAAGTCATGTCTTTATTTACTCCGAACTACAAACAAAAATGTTTCATCACATTCCCATACGAGCTACATTTTAAACAAGTTTATGTCAACAATCTCATTGAAATACATCATCCAACATCAACAATCAAACTGAAAATATCCCAAGCTAAAGCTCAACAATTAGCATAACAAGTGAAACCCTTCCAAAACAGTTAAGATAAAATGAAAATCTTGTCGAGGCCCTAGAAGTTTCATGAATATCGGCAAAAATTTCTTGTTCTTTCAGCCAAAACTCTTCTCTTTGAACCTAGACTCTTCTCTTCTTATACATGAGAGTCATGTCTACAAGGCTTATATAAAACTCTGTATTTGAAATAAAACCTGTGTTCTTTCTGTTAATTCAAAACAAACTGCAAAAGAGCATAATAAAGAGAAGTTTAGAGGGCATATATTTGACCTTTAGCTTTCCTATTGCCTTTTTCATAACATCCCAAAATGAACGAGCAATCATAACTTGCATTGGGAGATAACCTATACGTGCAATAGATACTGACCAGATTAGAACTAAAACAAAGGAATTCAGAAAAGCGCAATCCTAATGCTTTAATAATTGAAGAAGCATGGGTTCTCATGCTGACAAAGACACTTCCATTTGCAATATCAACAATACATAATAGGAAACTATTTTGAATCATCTATCATGCATTGAATTTGAAAACAAAGTAGGGAAAAATTAACAGAAGCAGGAGTAGTAGTCTATAGGACAAAAAAATCGTCAATTCTCACTGTACTTTTGACAAATTAGACTCACATTCATCAACTGTAAAACAATTGCACCTAAAACAGTCCATTAATTAACAGAGAACTGAGACTTCATCAAAATCGGAAGCAATAATCAAAGCTTCACAATGCTTCATTGTACAATTAGATTAAGCAGAAGTGAAAGTAAAAAATAAAATTATGACCCCAGTCCATAATCTTCACTCAATCAAAGAGAACTAGAATTGCTCGCACTTCATTTCAACAAATGTTCAATTGCCCAAAACCTTTGATTTAAAAATGAAATACAAAACACTCATTAGATCCCTAGCCAAATAATTCGAACAAACCAAAAGGGAATACTATAGGTTCTAGCCGAGAAACCTGCTTGCACTTACAACAACAAGAACATAGGAAAAACTTAGAACTTTTTATGGGCTTTTAGTTTAAATTATGGTCGATTCATGGCAAATTTCACATGGATTTTTCTACATTCAAAATTAAACTAGAAAATAAACCATCAAAATCAAGGGAATTACGAAAACAATACCTCATGGATGGGATGAACAGATGAGAGCTCAACCCCAGCTCTCCTTGTTGTTCTGCCTCTTGCGTTTATTGTTTATTTCTGGCACCAAATCCTAGCTTTCCGGGCAACAGTGCCAGAAAGGTTACTGCAATGACAAAATCATGCGAAAGTTAGAAGGTTAGCTAGAGTAGATTGTGAGAGAAGATGAATAAAAAAACTGCATTGAATAACAAATGAAAATCGAGTTGAATTAAGTACCAGAGAACTTGGATGAAGTGAACAACGACAACAACAATGACGACTGAGAGATGAGAAAGGAGAGCATAGACTAACGAGGAGAAAAAGAAGAAGCATGACTCTATTCCAAAAACTGAAGTGTGTTTTTTGCTTTTTATTTAACTTTTTAAAAGGAGGAGGGATAAGTTTATCAACAAATTTTCTTAGTAGCTTATTCAAGTTTTCCCATGGCAGTCTTACGTTAGTAATACCAACATAAGATTTTTTGGCTTTTTTAGCTAGATGATAGTGTGGGTAATGTTATCACAATACCAACAGAAATTTAGGTTATTGGTAATATTGAAATAATACCAACAAATCAATTTTTATCGGTTGAAAATGTTAGGACTCCTACTTCTCTCCCAAACTCAAAACTTTAATAGCAACAAAAAAATCTTACCTGCTGTAAATACTTACTTTTACCCACATAAATTATTTTTGTCATTGTATATCAGTTGTTAAAAACAACTTTTTTTGTATTGGTTCCATCTATATTCATATTTTTAATTATCTGAATATTTACTAACTATTTCTCTGGGTGCCATCTTTATCCATATCTTTATACACCCAGAACAAGAAATAATGGAATCAAGTGAGTTTTGAAAAAAAGAAAAGAAAAAAAAAGAAAACTAATAAATTGGTTAGGCATGGGGGACTTAATTTTAAACGTACTCTTGTGATTTCTAGTCAGGGTGAAGTCTTGTGCTTACGATTTGCTACATGTTTGACATTGAGTACTTAATTTGCCTTAGTCTTCGCCTATTAACTTGATTTAAATTGGAAATATTTGATAATAGGTTTGCGAGTTAGTAGTGAGTTGATCTCTATGATTCAATGGGATACATATAGTTGGATTTTCTAATTGTCTTCCTTAAATCTTGTTTTACTTGATGGGTTGAATATATACATTCTTTGCTCGAGGATTAGCAACGTTTTGGTGTGGGGGAGTTAATAACTCATATTTTTATGAGTAATTTTTTTCTCTATTTAATACCTTTTTTTAGTCTTTGAGTCATATTTCAAGTAAAAACAGTGCATATTTTGTCTTGGAAGGTGAAGAGCGATATGAAGAAGAATTTAAGCATAAGCTCAAAATTTCAAGCATAACGTGGTGGCCCAGTCACATAGCATACCCAGCCTCACATTTCTCTCTCTCCCTTCATGATTCTAGTGGCCCAACATGATTTTAGTTGCCCAACTAAAATTAGCTATTGGTTTAATATGCTAGACTTGATCCAATTGGAAGAGGTAGGTGATATTCAGCTGCTATTTTGAGAATAAAACTAGTGGATTTGCATGAAAAGTGGAGAAGAAAAAGGAGCAAATTTCACTACAAATAGAGACGCAGGGGGCGTCAACTTATCATCAATCATTCATCGCATTCTTTCTTCATTTTCACTATTCTCTTCATCCCATTGTTAGTAATTAGAGATAAATTATGTTAGGCAAAATATTTAAGTTCAGAAAATTAGAAGAAAATAAGCTATTTTAGCTATTTTTCTCTTTTCTTTCATCTCATTTGTGAGCCTAATTAGAGAGAGTTTGATCTTTTACTGTGTTAGTATTTTGTAACATAAACATTACAGCTTAGTTATAGAAACTGAAATATACCATTAGTTGAAATATGACTAGTCTAATTTTTACGGTATTTTCTCTACCAATGATCGGTTAGGTTGTTTATCTAGGATTGAGATGGATCCTTGACTCACTTTGTTGATTTTTGTAATTTCATTTGGGTTAATATTATTGTATTTTTTCCATAATTTTGAGTTATTTAAATCACTTTTAATTTATTATGCAATTTATTTCAATTGTTTATACATGCCATTTTACAATTGATTAACTTACTGTCTCATTTATTCATAGGCCTTGTCGGCTAATATAATAATCATGGAATCGCATTTAAAATTTTTGGTTATTGGTTGATTAAATAAGAATAGAAATTAGATGAATTATGTCTAAATTGAGTAATTCATGTTAACTACTAATTGAGTTTGTTTATTAATAACTATAATTCATTTTCCTAATCTATTGACCTTAAGCTGTAGCTTAAGAGTTTTGAAGAGACCACTTAAACCCCAACTGAATTTAGTAATTCGATATTAAGAGTTCTTATGAAATCGAAATCCTAGAATCTCTTTAAATTGATCTTTGTGCGTATTGATCAACATTTTCTCTTTTATTTCCATTTTTGTTTTGTTGATTATTGTTATTATTGCTAATTTCCTAGTAATTCTCTAAGCTAGTTGTGAAAAATAAAAGTCACTTTCGTTTTTCATGGGACATGACCCCGGAATACTTGCTTTGCTACGATCATCTTGTGCACTTGCAAGTAAGTCGGGTTTTTTAAAACTACTAAATCCACACCAATTTTTTGGTGCCGTTGTCCGAGATTTTTGTAGTTTTCAAAACTCGACTTACTTGCAAGTGCACAAGGTAATTGTAGCAATGCAAGTATTCCGGGGTTGTGTCCCATGGATAACGATAGCAATTTTTAATTTTACTTTTCTCAATTAGTTAACAGAATAGAATCAGATGAAGAGAGTAACAATAATAACAGAAAGAAAAGAATTATGAGAATAAGAGAGAAATAAACATTAATCAATAATTAAAGGGAAATTCATCCTAAGAGATACTAGGATTTTGATTTCACTAAAACTCTTCATATTGACTAACAATATTTAATTGGGGTTTAATTAATCTATTCAAAGCTCTTGCGCTACAAGCTTAAGACCAATAGAAAAAAGAATTGAAGTTATTAATAAACAAACTCAACTAGTAGTTAGCATGAATTGCTCAATTTAGAAATAATTCATCTAATTTCTAGTCTTCTTTAATCAATCATTAACCAAAATTTTAAATGTGATTATATAATTATTATATTAGACAACAAGTTTTAATATGAATAAATGAGATAGCAAGCTAATCAATTGTAAAACAACATGTATAAAGAATCCAAATAAATTGCATAATAAATTAAAAGCAATTAAGCAACTGAAAGTTATGCAATAAAAAGAGACAATTATATTAACCCCAAATAAAATTTGAAAAATAAACAAAGTGAGTAAAGGATCCATCTCAATCTCAGATAAACAACCCAGCCGATCATATGTAGAGAAAATGCCATTGAAATTAGAATAGTCATATTTCAATTATATCTCAATCCCTATAAGCAAACTTTGAAAAATAAACTTTGATGCTTTTGTTACACAAAAATTCGCACAATCAAAGATCAACTCTCTAATTAGGCTCACAAATGAGATGAAAGAAAAGAGAAAACATAGCTAAAATAGCTTATTTTCTTCTAAATCTCTCAACTCAAATAATTTTGCCTACCACAGTCTCTCTCTCTAATTACTAACAATGAAACGAAGAGAAGAATTAAAAAACAAAAAAAAGAATGGGATGAATAACTAATGACGAATTGACACCTTTGCCTCTCTATTTATAGTGAAATTTGTTCCTCTTCCTTCTCCACTTTTCATGCTAGATCACCAATTTTATTCCCAAAATAGCAGTTGAATATCGTCCATCTCTTCTAATTGGATCAAGTCCAGCACGTTAAATCAATGGCTGATTTTACTTGGGCAACTAAAATCATGCTGGGTGACCAGAATCATGAAGGGAGAGAGAAATGTGACACTACATATGTTGTGTGGCTATGTTGCCACATCATGCTCGAAATTCCAACAGTATGCTTGAATTCTTCTTTATGTCGCTCCTCACATTCAAAGATCAAATATGCGTTATTTTACTTGAAATACGACTCAAAGACCTAAAAAAGGCATAAAATGGAGAAAAATAGATACTCATAAAAATATTAGCTATCACGTGCACAGACACCCATATGCACATGCACATGTTCGCGTACACACACACACATATACACATATATATATACATATATATACATACATATAAATATAAATATATTATATATATAAATATTCATGTACGTATGTGTATATATGCATACACACACACAAAAAACAGATACATACATATAC
>NCQV01143750.1:0-12049 GCA_002740545.1 Lophocereus schottii | reverse complement strand
CGTAAGTGTATATATACACACACGCACCCCCTTCCTCACAATTTACTTGGGTTCATAGATGACTCCTTCACTTCTCCCACCTTATGCTGTTTTGGGCACGACTATGTACACCAAGTCAACCCTGAGTACTATGCATGGCTTTGTCTTAATCAGTGCTCATGGATATTTGCCATCCTATTAGCCGAAGGATTAATTGACATTCGTGATCAGCCCACATCTTTTCATGCATTTCTAGGACAAACTTATGCATCGTTTTATGCACTTTAGCATGACACAAGCTCTTGAACTCAAACGAATGTTAACTAATATAAAAAAGGGTGAGAATCAGAATATAGACTCTTATGTATGAGAATTCAAAACTATTGCCGATAACTTGGCCACTGTCGACTCACCTGTACCACCAAGTGGCCTTGTTCATTATACGTTGTTGGGCAGTGGAGTATGAAACCCTTGTAACTATTCTTGCTCATGTTCCCATCCAACTCATCTTTGACAACCTATGTCCACAACCCGTACTGCATGAGTAGTACCAACATCATATAGGAGGCGAAGAAACCATTGCTCATCCAACCCTGGTGACTCAGTCTACTAGCGGCTCATTCACGTCCCAAAATGCTTATTTCCGTAATAATAATGGGCATAATCGAAGGGATGGTCAGTGACGTAACAATCGACATCATAACAACCATGGAGATGGTGAACGCAATAATCATAATAACTCCAATAATAATCAGATCGATCACTCTAACTCCAGTAGGAGTGTGCCTATAGTTATTGGTATTTGTAATTCAATCTCTTTATGTTTCGATGTCAGTCAAAACCATGCACTAATTGGTTTCTTGTATGTGCCCCATCACAGTCAGGCTTATTGGGTCTTAATTCTATACTATTACTTGTCAAATCTACTTAGGGCTAGTAAAAGTTAACCCGACATGATTACCGATCAGAACCGAACACGAAATTAAGCAAGTTTGGGTAAAGATTTTCAACCCGTTTAATTAAATGAGTTGACACGTTTAACCCGTTTAATTAAATGAGTTAGGTTCAGGTTGAGAATTTTGACACGAAAAATACCTATTTGACCCGTTTAATTAAATAGATTAAATACGTTGATCAACTTATCCAATTACTATCTTCTTTTTGGGGGGAATTGTGAAAATATAGAGTTTAATAAAGTTGATAGTTATTTTATGATTACGATTCTTCTTAATCATAAACAATGGTTGCATTATGATGCTATATTAAAATCAAAAAATTAATTTATAATGCTCGATAATCATATTTTAGTCAAAATATAAAGCAGGTAAATAGGTAATAAGATAATCTAAATCTGACCTATTTATATTGAACGGATTAATGGGTAAATTTCAGGTCAACCCGTTTAAAAATAAATGGGTACAAGTTAAGGTTTTCAACCTGTTTAATGAACGGGTTAGGTTTAAGTCGAGGATTTCTCAACCTGTTTAAATTGTTCGATCTGCCCTGACCTATTTGACAGCCCTAAATCTACTTTATGACTGGGCATTATGCTTTTCAGTGCCCTCGATTTCCTTCTAGTGCAGGTCATGCCCCAGAATCACTTGTTCCTTCTCTAGTTGCGATTTCCTTTGGTGATGCTTAGGAGACTACTCAGTGCGCTGATTCTGGTGTCTCTGAGCATATGACTTCTCATGACGGTAATTTTGATTATAAAGTTCCTTACGATGACTGATAAACCTCTATTTTGACCTCATTTCAAATCCTATTAGATCCCTATTTCTTACGTTTCTATGCCAAATCTAGACGAGAAAGGGTCAAATTCCCCTCCTTGGATTTACTTTTGCTTATAATTTGATTTATCCTTACTTTCAGGAGAAATCTTCGGGTTTTGATAGAAAGGACAACTTTGGCAATGAATTACGAGGAAGATTGAGGTCTAATAAAGCCTCGAGAGCCAAAGGAGGATGGGTAAAAGAGGGCACGACCATGCTGTAGGAGTGCACAACCATGCTGCGGAGGCTGAAGCTGTGCATTGGCTGGCTGCAGGAGGCGCATGACCGTGCACCCTGCCAGTGCGTGGCGCACGACTGCACGTACGTCCTGTCGGTTTTCGCGGCTTAAAGCGCCTTTAACTCAATTTAGGGGGCATTTTTTTGATTGTTTTTCCTTTTATCGAGAGCACTCTTTAGAGTAGATTTATTGGGCTTTATTAAGGGAGTGCATTCATGCTTTGGATTCAATTTACCAACATTGAAGATTATTCTACTTTGATTCGACGACTAACTCAAGGTTGTTTCTTGATTCCCTTTCTCCTCTTCATTGTTAGTTTAGGGCTTTGGGTAAATCATGTTTACTGAATTAGGATTTGTGATTGTTGCTTTTGAGATGATGTGTGGCTAATCTCCCAACTTAGGTTGGGATTAATGCCAATTATGCTAGTTGAATCATGATATAACCCCAAAACCTTGTTCTTCCTATGCTTGTGTTCATGATTTCTACTATGCGCACCAGGTGCTCGATGAATCGCTTGAAAGAGCATTCATCCATTATTATTCGGGTTTAGCGGTGCGTTGAGAGACGAAACTTTTATCTAGCGTGACTTAGCAGACAACTAGGATTTTGATATGAAGATAATTGAAGTTCTAGTTGGGATTAGAGATTGTAGATCTTGTAATCCTTCTACTTTTACTCCCATAAAAATAGGTGACTGTAGTTCTAGGATTAGTCTTCGACCTTTGAGAGAGGGAGGAGATGGGTTAATTGATAGTCTATCCATTCATAATGCATACTTGGGTGAATTTGATGGGTTTGTGATTGATTCTCTAGTATAATTGTGCCATTAATTCCAATCTAGGTGTTTTAATATTCTGATTTCTGTAATCATTAGGCGATAGTTAAGCACTTAAATTTGTTCTGTCTAGATTGAGTGTTTAAATTAGTTCTGCTAATTCAAAGCAAGTTCCCTGTGCATACGACTTGTACTCGCCGGTTGCTAGCTACAGCTATACCGTATACTTGCGGTATATTTTAAGACAACAAATTTTTGGCGCCGTTGCCTAGGAGTTTGCTCCTTTCAATATTGGAATCGATTGAAATACTCTAAACTACGCTTTTATTTTCCTTTTTGTAGTTTTTGCTTCTTCTTTATTCTTTCTGGAAATTGTTTACGCTTGGGTAGTGTCTGTTTTGTATGTATGGGAAGAGCCAACGGAATCAAAACCTTGTCCCAAACAATCCCAAAATCGAACAACCGCTCGAAAGCAAGAGAAGTGAGCATAAGGAAGAGGGCAATAGTAGAGATGACAGGGTAAGAACAAAGGGTGTTGCGTGACTACGCCCTGCCACAAGCATTGGGTATCACATCATCCATTATGAACCCGACAGTTGAAGCTAATAACTTCGAGCTTAGCCTCGCGCTCATTACTTTCGTGGAGCGAGATCAGTTCGATGGACATTCCTCGGACAGCCCCAATGTGCATCTTCGTAAATGCGACACCATTAAACTCAATAGGATGTCTACCGATGTGATTCGACTGCGACTCTTCCCCTTCTGATTGAAGGATAGAGCCAGTGATTGGTTGCAAAATGAAGAGTCCAACTTATTCACTACTTGGGAGGCTCTTTCAAAGGCATTCCTCAGCAAATACTTCCCTCCTCGAAAAACTGCAAAGCTGAGGACCGATATCATCTCCTTTTGTCAGAGAGATGGAGAGTCCTTGTACGAGATATGAGAGAGGTTCAAGGACCTCCAACGGCAGTGTCCCCAGCATGGTGTTCCTAACTGACTATTAATACAGACATTCTATAATAGACTATAATAGTCAGTCAAGATCTCAGTAGATGCTGCTGCAGGAGGAGCTCTCATGAGGAAGTCTATTGAGGCAGCGAAGGTATTGTTAGAAGAGATGGCCTCCAACAATTATCACTGATAGAGTAAGAGGGTCACCCCAAGGAGGAGCGGTAGCAAGTACGATGTCGATGCAGTTACACTCTTAGCCAGCAGAGTAGATGCATTGGGCCCAGCAGCTTGACAAAGTGGGTAACTGCTCGGTTTCAGGCAACACTTTAGGGCCATCCGTTGGGGTGTATGCCATTTATGAGATCTGTAGTATGCAGGGGCACACATCTGCTGAGCGTTACAATGGTTCCTCTTCTATTAAGCATGCTAATGCCCTACACAGCTTTAACCCACCACCACAGAACAATCCATACCCTAATACTCACAATTCGGGGTTAAAAGCTACTCAAACCCCTCTTACAGAAACCCCAACCCTCAACCTCAAAATGCCATACAGCCACCCGGGCTCCAGTACAGGGCTCCCTACACTACACCACAAACACCTCTACAACCCAAATAAAACTTGGAGAGTCTCATGGAGCAATTCATAGCGACTCAAACTAAGATTAATGAAGCTCTTAGTGCGTTGATCAATCAGCTGACCTCCAAATTCGATGCTATGGCCTTCCATCAGAGGGCGATGGATACTCAGATCGCCCAGATAGCCTATCAGGTCAGCCACTTGTCCAGGCCTCAGGGGCGACTACCAGGCCAGCCTGAGACCAACCCCAAGGGCCACATCAATGCTCTTTCTGTAGTGGTCGAGGGTTTAGAGGAGAGCCCTGTGATGGTTCTTCAGGAGATAATTCTAGTTCCTGATTCTGTACATACTGATGAGCAGAAGGAGAAGAGGAGTTTGAGCTCTATTGAGAAGGTTAGACCTCCACCTCCAGCTCGCCCCTATCAGCCAGCTGTACCCTACCCTCAGAGGTTAGCCTGAGCCAAGCTCTCTCAATTTGAGCCCAGATTCGCACGATTCTTGGATATTATGAGGCAGATCTATGTCATTACCTATTTCTTGGAGGCTCTCAAAGCAGCACCAGCTCATCTGAAATTTCTGCGAGAACTTCTTTCAAGAAAGGTGAGCTTGAGGGAAGGTAAGTGGTTCCTATCAGAGAGGTGTACAGCATAGTTTTGCAGAGCTAGTCACCACTTAAGCTACAGGACCCAGGTAGTTTCTCCAGCCCCTGTACTATAGGGGATCTGTAGATTGAGAGGGCTCTTTGTGACCTAAAAGCTAGTATGATCCTGATGCATCTCTCTCTTTATAAGAGGTTTGAGTAGCAGGACCTGCAACCTACCAGTCTTACCATTCAGCTCGTACATCATTCCACCAAGCAACCTGTGGGTATTCTGGAGGATGTTCCTGTTCAGCTGGATAAGTTCATCATCCCTTGCAATTTTATTGTCCTGGATATGGATGAGAACTCTCAGGTGCCTATCATTTTAGGGAGACAGTTTCTAGCTACTAATAGGGCGGTGATCGACGTACAGATGGGCACCATATCTTTTTAGGTGTGTGAGGACAGATTAGATTTCTATTTCCCTCCACCCACACCATCTTCAGTGCCTGTTAACCCTCACCCTCTGCGGTCCCTGAGCATGCCGACACTCCCGTAGTTATTTTTGATATTGAAGTGTTTGGTGGAGATGGGGAACCCCATATGCGGCATGCAACTTTTGTTTGTACTAGAGAGGCAGTGGATCCTACTTTATAATTCCACACCTCTACTAGTACACCTCTTATGCCAGTATCATATGCCATTAGGAGGTAAGGTCAGGCTAAGGACCTTAAACAAATGCTTCTTGGTAGGCAGCCTGAGTATTTCATTGCTTTTGAAAAAAAAAAAACAAAACGAAAACCATATGTCATTCTTCCTCCGCCCTCCCTTCTTCCCTTAGGCGCTATTGGTCTTCCCTTCCCCTTGGTCTTTTTAATTGCCCTTTTCATTGAGGACATTGAAAGTCTTAAGCATAGGGGGTGAGTTTATAGCTCTTTGGGTGGAATGGTGGATTTTGGGGCGTGGATTGAATGACATCACTTGTATTTACATCATATAGATAGGATGGCATGTAGTTTTACTAGGTTGTCTTTGCATTTTTCCTTTAATAGAGCATGTAGTTTTGGAGCATATAGGTTAGATTCTATACCTTAAAAGGAGAAGTGATCGAGTTGGGAGTTCGTATGTTTTCCAAGTACTACTTCTTACCCTCCTCTTCATTATCCTTTATATATTTACTGCTTTCTTGGTTAGATTTAGTGCTTTTTGAATAAAAGAGTTGCCTAAAAGTTTGCAAAAACCCCTCTTATGAAGAGAACACAAGGGGTGATGATTGATTGATCAGGTTGATCTGTGTATTGAAGTGTGGCCTGTTATGGTGTGAGTTTGTGAAAATGTGTTTGACACTGCCACCTGTAGTTCTCTTGCCCTATGTTGCATGCCAATTGCCCTTGAGATTCATATAGTTTGCTAGATTGACCTTGATAAGTGAGACATATCATTAGAGTAAGTTGCTTGACTGTGGTAGATTTACCTATGAGACTTTAAGCCTATTGACTATCCATTGCATATAGTCTCATACTTCTTTTCATGTGTGACTCGTCTATGATTGCATCTCTAGAACTTGGTCTTGTTCTCTTTGAAATCACATTTAGCATGTGAATGTGTTAATATGATTGAGGCAATTTTTATTCCATTTAGTCACATGAGCTAAAAAGCCACCCATTGATGTGTACTATCTCCTTTGCTAGCCCTTTGTGCCTTTCCCCTTGTCTTTGTTGTTGTATTTTACGAACTACACACTTGACCTATCCATATTCTCCGTATCCTTGTCAAGATCTAGTGGAACAATACTTCTATTTGAGTTAGGTTTGCTTCGCAGGTTTGTTTACCTTGGGCACTTTATTGGTGGCTTATTTGGGGGGATCTGTGATTTGAGTTTGTATTTTCCATGCCATTCGTGTATCCTTTTTCATTTCAAAGAAAAGAAATTGGAAAAGGAAAAAAAAAGAAAACAAAAGCAAGAAGTGGAAAAGTTATAAATAAACTAATTGGCATAAAGGTAAGGCAATAAGATTGTTTAATTCCTCCATGGAGGTTTTTGTGGGGTTTGTTGCTCAATTTTCAATTGTGGTGTGAAGTCGTTGTACTGGCATTAGTTGTGGAAGTGTTTTTTACTTTCTAATCTTTTGACTATTAGCTCCACTCTTTCCAAATTTACTCCACTTCCCACCCTTTACCTTTAGCCCCATTATATCCTTTTTACAAGTCCTCATGATTGGCATATTGCATTTTGCATCAAGTGGCAGAGAATCGAGAACTCTACCAAACCTATGGTAGTTTACTTGATCGGATAGAGTATTGAGTGCACCTTTGTTACATATTCTAAACACATTGATGGGAGTATTCCATTTTGTCCTAAAGTGAGGTTCTATTAGTCTCGCTTACTCATCATTTATTAAGGGAGGTCTTGTCTTGCTATGTGCTTCAATATTGGGGTATTTTATGTGTTGCAGTTGGGTATGGGGTTTCATAGATGGGAGTGTGGGTGTTTTATTGAAAATGTTTCATTCCTTGACTTGGCCACCTTTAATGCATGATTCAGCTTGATCTATCAATTGTTCATCTCTTGGCCGAGGAGGTGTGTGACTAGAGGTTTATCTCCCTCTTTAATCTTTCTTAACCTAGTCTTGCTTGAGGGCAAGCAAGAGATAAGTATGGGGGAGTGATAAACCTCTATTTTGACCTCATTTAAAATCCTATTTGATCCCTATTTCTCACATATCTATGCCAAATCTAGATGAGAAAGGGTCAAATTCACCTCCTTGGATTCAATTTTGCGTATAATTTGGTTTATCCTTACTTTCAGGAGAAATCTTCGGGTTTTGATAGAAATGACGACTTTGGCAATGAATTACGAGGAAGATTGAGGCCTAATAAAGGCCCGAGAGTCAAAGGAAGCTGGCTAGAAGAGGGCACGACCGTGCTGCAAGAGTGCACAACTGTGCTGTAGAGGCTGAAGCTGCGCACTGGCTGGCTGCAGGAGGAGCACGGCTGCCCGTGCGCCCTGTTGGTTTTCACGACTTAAAGCGCTTTTTCCCAATTTGGGGTGCCTTTTTTTTCATTGTTTTTCCTTTCTTGAGAGGACTCTTTAGAGAAGATTTCTAGGGTTTTATTGAGATAGTTCATTCGTGCTTTTGCATTCAATTTACCAACATTGAAGATTGTTATACTTTGATTCGACGACTAACTCAAGTTTGTTTCTTGATTCTCTTTCTCCTCTTCATTTTTATTTTAGGGTTTTGGTTGAATCGTGTTCAGTGAATTGGGATTTGTGATTGTTGCTTTTGAGATGATGTGTGGTTAATCGCCCAACTTAGGTTGGGGTTAATGCCAATCATGCTAGTTGAACCATGATTTAACCCCAAAACCTTGTTCTTCCCATGCTTGTGTTCATGATTTCTACTGTGCGCACCATGTGTTCAATGAATTGCTCGAAAGAGCATTCATCAATTATTATTCGGGTTTAGGTGAGTGTTGAGAGATGAAACCTTTATGTAGCGTGACTTAGTAGACAACTAGGATTTTGATATGAAAAAAATTGAAGTTTTAGTTGGGATTAGAGATTGTAGATCTTGTAATCCTTCAGCTTTTAGTCCTATGAAAATAGGTGGCTATAGCTCTAGGATTAGTCTTCGACCCTTGAGAGAGGGAAGAGATGTGCTTAATTGACAGTCTATCTATTCATAATGCATGCTTGGGTGAATTTGATGGGTTTGTGATTGATTCTCTAGTGTAATTGTGTCATTAATTCCAACCTAGGTGTTTTAATATTCTGATTTCCCTAATCCTTAGACGATTGTTAAGCACTCAAATTTGTTCTACCTAGATTGAGTGTTTAAATTAGTTCTGGTGATTAAAAGTGAGTTCCATGTGCACACGACGCGTACTCATCGGTTGCTAGTTACAGCTATACCGTACGCTTGCGGTATATTTTAAGACAACAATGGCACTACTCGTATAGTTGTGGGTAATGGGGCTAAGCTTCAAATCACACATATTGGTAATGTACTTTACCTACTTCTTATAAATTATTGAAATTAAATTCTCTATTTAGGTTCCTCAATTAACTCATAATTTGATTTCAATAAAATGATTATATAAAGATAATAATTGCTTTTGACGCTACTTTTGTTTCTATTCAAGACAAAACAACGAGGACTGCTCTATTTCGTGTCTGAAGTGATGGAGATATCTACCCTTTTGTCTTCCCGTCAACCACAACTCAAGCTCTATTCTCCTATCATCTTCCTGCTGAAAGATGGCATCGTATGTTAGGCCACCCCAGTTCTAAGACTTTAGATTTTCTTCATTCTAATAAGTCTATTATTAAGGCAACAAAATTTTCCAAAGATTATGTTTCATGTTGTTTGGGCAAATCTATTGGACTACCTTTTTCTGAGGTTGAGCATTTCTCTGATAGACTGTTGTTTTTGATTCATAGTGATTTATGGCAATCTCCATCTTATTCTACTAATGGGTACAAATACTATATTCTTTTTGTTGATGATTTCTCTCATTATTCATGGTTATATCCCTTGAAATAGAAATCTGATGCTTTTGTCACATTCACTTATTTTCGAAAGGTGGTGGAAAATCTTTTCAATACCACAATTGTTTACTTTCAAAGTAAGGGGGGTGAGAGTATGAAAATCTTGCTTTTGGTAGTTTCCTATTGTAACATAGCATATATTTTCATAAATAAGTTCCTAACACACAACAACAGAATAGTGTTGCTGAAAGAAAGCACATACACATAGTTGACATGGTTAGGACATTTCTTATAAATGCTCAAATGCCTGATGTCTATTGGTCTAACGCTGTTCTTACAACTGTCTATGTTATAAATCGCTTCCCTACTCATATTTTACAAGGTCTATCACCGTTTTAAAAACTCTTTTCAAAACCACCTGATTATTATTTTCTTCGAGTTTTTGGGTCATAATGTTAACTTGATTCCTTATACGCAAAACAAGCTTTAACCTTGCTCATTTAGGTGTTACTTCCTTGGTTATGTCCCACACTACAAGGCCTATAAGTGCCTTAATCCTCTCACGAGTCACACATATATAATTCATCATGTTATATTTCATGAACAATTTTTTACCCCTATTCCACTGTCCTTGCCTCCAAGTCTAAACCTCCTCTCATGACATATTTTCCATCTTGGCCACCTACCCCTACTATGCCCAATTAGGGCCGATAAAAAAATTTGTGCCCGTATAAAGCCTACAAAACCTTCTCTAATTGGTATGGGTATGGGTGGTGAAAATAGAAAAAATGGGTATGGGACAGATATTGCTAAAATGGGTATAGGTATGGGTGTAGACCCTACCCGCCCCACACCTGTTTGTGATCATCCGGCCTGGCCCATTCTAGCTTCCATTCCGGTGGGTCCCTCTAGTGCGCCTATACCTCACTCTACTACGGCTCAACCCTGTCCTCACTCCACCACCCAGCCCAACCCAACGTTGTCGACACAACCCCCATCCCTAACCATCCATATCTCCAGCCCACCTCGTGAGCCCCCTAGCCCTCCTCTTGAGATCTCCACTTCAGCCCATAATGGACATATCTCCCATTCTCAGCATCCCATGGAACTCATTTTAAGTCAGGTATTTTTAAACCAAAAACCATTTATCACTTGTTACAGATCATGTGGATGCTGACCCTACTTGCTCTTCTAAGGCGGCTAAATTCCCGACTTGGTCTTAAGCCATGAATATGGAATTCAATGCATTTTTAGAAAGTGGTACTCGGGAGCTTATGCCTCATATTCTACCTATGCATGTTATGGGTTGTAAGTGGATTTATAAAACAAAGTATGCCTTAGATGGTTCAGTTGATTGCTCTAAGGCACACCTTGTAGCTCTTGGAAATCGCCAACAAGCAGATATTGATTACCACGAGACATTTACTCCAGTTGTTAAAGCTTCTACTGTATGTTTAATTCTCTTTATTGTTGTCTCTTGCAACTGGATTATTCATCAACTTGATGCGAAAAATGTTTTTTTTTATGGTTATCTTGATGAGGTAGTCTTTATGAAGCAACCTCGTGGTTTTATTCAGCCAGAATCCCCTAACCATGCTTGTCGTCTTAAGAAATTACTTTATGGCTTGAAACAAACACCTCATGCTTGGATTCATCATTTGAGCTCCTTTAAGGTGTCTCGTGGTTTTCAACGCAACAAAGTTGGCCCTTCCATGTTTGTTTATCATCAACAATCTCACATTTTGGTTCTTGTTTTGTATGTTGATAACATTCTCTTGACTAATAATGATCCTGCCCTTGTTTAGTCCTTCATTGCCACTCTTTCTTCTCACTTTGCCATGATGGATCTAGATGACCTTCATTATTTCCTTGGGTTTCATACTATTCGCACTTTCTCTGGTCTTTTCCTCTCTAAGCACAAATATGTGACTGACCTGCTTAGAAAATTTCAATTTCACACTCTCAAATCTATGTGCACATAGTGTGCTTCTAGGCTACACTAAGTCTGGATGGTGAGTTACTCTCTAATCTGTCTTAGTATTGTTGCATAGTTAGTGCATTGTAGTAGCTTACCATGATAAGAATAGAAATTGCTTATGTCGACATGTAGTCTCCCAATTTATGCATGCTCCTCGTGCCTCTCACTTATATGCTGTCAAGCATATCTTCAGATATTTGCAGGGCATATCGAATCATGGCCAATTCTTTAAGGCCAACTCTAGGGCTGGACTTGATGGTTTCATTTTATGATTTTGATTGGATTGGGTGTCTTGATAGCAGCCGTTCCACTACTGGGTTTGTTGTACTTCTTAGTGCTAGTCTTATCTCTCGACGTTCCAAGAAGCTACCAATGCGATTCCTCACAGTCACATCAAGCATATCAAGGTTAATTATCACTTTGTTCGTGAAATGGCGAGTAAGCGACATCTCCAGGTGAACTTCATCTCAACGTAGTCTCAATATCTTCACCAAAAGCATAATGTCGCAGACGTTTCATCAGTTCAAGACCAATATCTCTATTATTCCACCCTGTACAGATTGAGGGGGTGTAATACTATGTGTGTGTGTGTGTGTATAGCCTTGTGTTATCGGGCCTTGGACCTAGTACTTGTACTCCTAACCCAACTGGATTCATATAAATACACATATAACCACCTCAATTGAGGTAGGCACTCTAAT
>NCQV01143559.1:0-10967 GCA_002740545.1 Lophocereus schottii | reverse complement strand
TAAATGGTTCATTATAATAAAAAACTATTATTGTTAAGAGGAAACAAATTAAAAAAAATAAAAGGTAAGTATATAATGTTCAGGTCGAGCGAGCGGGTTCGGGTTTGGGTCGGGTTTGACCCAAAATTTACGGATTTTTGGGTTCGGTTTATTTCGGGTTCAAGTTGAGAAAATCGTGTTCAAACCCAAAACTTTTGTGCAGGTTCGGGTCGGGTCAATTTTTGTCAGGTTTAGTTAAAAGTATAGATTTTTAAAGTCTAATATCTTTTTTGAAAGAAAATATATATAGTTTTACATATCGTGCATAATAGCAAAAGACAGACGAATTACGTACATTAAATATCACGTAATAGTTAAATCATTTGTTAAGTTCCCCCTTTTAATCACACCAACCTTGTTTATACGCGAAGTACTGATATGTTTGTATATATATGTCCAACTTCTGTGCCTGAAGTCATTTCCAATGGCAACTTCAAGCCACAGCAAAGTAACCCCACTTCACTGGTGTTTTAATCCATAGTTTTGGTTAATTATTTAAAGTGGCCAAATTACAGCGACAAGGGCAGTGAAAACGGCCGGTTTAAGTTTAAGCAACCAAAATCAATGCAATTGCAATCATATTATAACTTGAAAGTGCTAAAACACAAGCTAAAATGACATGATTATTATTGCCCTTTTGACTTATTATGCCTTTCTTCCTTGATTAATTACACGCCTGCTATCATATATTAATAACTTTCGAATGAAGTGGTGATATAATTAGGGTTCCCATTGTTCACATAAAATTGAAAGGTATGGTCTACTGCCTTCTTTTGGACACATTTATTTGACCTAAATCTAGTGGACCCTCCACCTAGTTAATTAGCTAGTTACTATGAGTCATCATTTTCAAAATTTCACCAAACACTCTATGATTTTTTTAATCTAAGCTTATTTTATGTGTTAATTATGGTTGTTATGATAACTAAACCAATTGAAAGGGTCATCTTGGTAACAAAATATGTCGAGTCACCTTATTTCTTGCCTCGATGTGACTCTGCTGATTGAACACCATAGAGTTAGGCCCTTGGTCTCTTTCACTCAACAGTTTTTGAGGACTTCAATGTAATTCACGCCTCATCTTTAATTATGGTACTTATTGATTCCATTTCTTTAATTTTTGTCACCTAATGCAAGCTTGTACGTAAATCTTGGCTTGTAATACATTATAAGAATATTTTGCATTTGTTGTAGCAAATGGGAGTTGGATGCTTAGAAATAATTAAAAACGACCCAAATTTACGTTGTGTCTCCAAATGCCAAATTGTTTGCAATAAACCGTTGAATGACATTGATTGAAAAAAAAAAACAAAAACAAAAAAAAAAGAGTGGAATTGGCAGACTTCAATTTGAGATCAAACGGGCTATGGCCAAATATAGAATGAAAACAGTAAAAGAAGAATAAATAAAAGTATTCATAAAATCAAATAGATACCAACACAGGCTGATTCAAGTTACTTGATTTGCTTTCCTTGAATAAGATCATGGGTTCAAGTTTTGTGGATTGAAAAAATATGCGATAGAAGAGCTCTACTCTTATGGGGCAAGCCACCAATAAGTCGACTTCAGTGAAATAGAAGATTCCAAATCCCCCCCCAAAAAAAATATCATATGGGTTATATCGTCGGGCAAAGAGAGGAACTTACCAATATCTTAAAAATTCTGGTACTATATACGTGTGTGTGTGTGTGTGTGTCATGTAAGATTAGCATATTGAATCATCAAATGTTGCTCCTAATCATGAGAAAATTATCATGATGTCCAAGTTAAGTGCTAGTAAGAGTTATATCAAGTTAGTTGTTTGAAACTTGAAAATGCAATATTTGGCTTTATTGCAATGAGTTAAGACTTAAGCTTTTGTTACCGATATATATGCACATGCACATATGTGTAATCTCTGTTAGGGAAAAAACACCTCAATATTTAAACACAAAGATGGCCTCATTCATGCGAAATTTGGCTCCAATCATAGTCAAGAAATTGATACCTTTATAACCTTCACCTTGTACACTTACAAATTATAATAACTAATTGCAAAGAATTCACTTTGTACTTCAATTGTATTTTTCTAGTTCTCACCTCACGGATGGAGATCTAAGTAATTTAAACTCGCAGTATCGGACATTAGGACTTTAGAGCCGTGGTAGCTGGGCAGTGTGTCCTTCGTCATGAATCTGCATGGTTTGAGAATTGCATGTATGTTTTGAAAGTGAAGGCCAAGCATATAACGACCATGGGAATCGTAAGTTGTGGATGGATGCTTCATTCCACCATAAATTCCCATTGCCAAGAAGTAAATAACACCATCCCAAGCTGGCCCCACTTCTTTAAAATTAGTTTCCCATTTTCACATCAGTCGTTGCCCGTCCACCGACACCTCTTTTCTTCTTCCCTTTCCCCTCACCTCTTCAATCTCACCCTTTTTTTTTTCCTTTTTTATTTGTTTATTTCAATGACATATCCCAGTTCTGTGGAGAACTTAGATGCTTCTGCCCCTGTTTTCTTCTTCTTCCTCTTCTTTTTTTTTTTTTTTGGTGGATAGAATCTTCTTCTTTTTTAATAAAGGTAGAATCTTCTTCTTTTTTTGTCTGTAAGATGAAACATGATAAAAGCTCGTGTCCATAGGATGAGATCGATGGTCTCAACTAAATTATTTTGCTCCTTTGTTTCATTTCTTATTTTCAATTGACTTCAAACTTCTTCTAACTGCTAAGGCCCTGTTCTCTTTATTGATAAATCTAAATTTATCAATTTTAATCAACTTTAAACTACTTCATGAATTTCAAGTTTAAAAAAAAACCCACTTCAACTAGGGGTGGGTAATGGACTGGGTTGGGTCAGATTAGGGCTGACCCGTTTACAAGATAGATCGGGTTGGACCGTGGTCGGCCCGTTAAACATTTGGGCTTGGTTGGGCATTTTCTGCAAATAAACGGTTCAGGTCGGGTCGGCCCCTGGGTGACCTACTTTTGGCCCGTTTTAAGATGGAATAAATTTGCACAAAGAAACTATGTATAATAATTAGTGTTATGTATAAAGTATTGGTAATGCGCTTAACTAATTGGAACATATAAATTGATACGTCAAATAGGATTTAAAAAATAATGGGTCGTTACACGGACCGTTAATGGGCCGATCCGACCCAACTCGTTAATATGCCTTAATGGGTCGGTTCATTATTGACCCAATTATTTATTGGCCATATTTTAAATAGGCCTACCCACTTGACCTAATGGGTATCCGGCCCGTTGCCAACCCTAACTTCAATCAACTTCAATCCATTTCAATTTTCAACTCACTTCAACCAACTTCAATCCATTTTTTACTATTTTAACTAACTTCTACCCATCATGCAAAACTAAATTCAACCAACTTTAACCAATTTCAATCAACTTCAACCTATTTTAACAAAAAAATACTCACTTCAACTCACTTCTATCAATTTCAACCAATTTTACCCATTTACCAACCCATATTTCCCAACGAAAAGAACATGCTCTAATTAATATGTTCTTGGTTTTATTAGCATAAAGACAAATTGGATACATTGCGAATGAAAAACCTTTTTTTAAAAAAAAAAAATGGACAGTCAGAGATCTAAGGATAGTTTTAATATATACCATAAGAACAGAGTTTGCAACGCAACTGTCAAACAAAATCTGAAACTCTAATGACACTTGTCTGGATTAGTTTCAAGCTTTTTTGTTGTCATATTAGCTTTAATTTTATAAAATTTATGAGGATACTATATCCATTAAAGATTAACATGGTGAAATCTGGGGTGACATATGCATCTTCTGCGTTCAGTTATGGATATGAAGCTGCTTCACTTTCACAAATAGGTGTTCATGCTTAAAGTTGTGCAAAACCATTCTTAAGTCGCTAGTTAGCTGAACGTGCTTGATTTTCCCATTCCTTTCCCTTCACCTTAATTATAGCACTGTAGTTGAAAAGACCCCGAAGAGTTGGTCATTACTCGCGCACATCTAAGGACGCTAGGATATTGTACCAGATGCTGCCCTTTACAAGGTAAAGCTAGCTATGAGGATATTGCACAATTAAGGAGTTACAATTGGATTTCTGTAAACATCGTGCAATTAGACTTTATACTAAAATATTGTTATAGAGTTTTTTCTTAAAATAATAAGGAAATATCTGGAGTTAAATAACGTACTAAAAATTGTTGATATGGATGTTAAACCATTATCTTTTCGTCAATTTATATTTTTTTTAAAAAAAGGTGGTGGTTGAAATCGAACTTTAAATTTTCTTTCTAGACAATGCCTTTATAACTAACAATCTCGTAATAGATTAACGATTGATTGTCTCATTTTTTTGTGATGATTGGTAGGAAAAAAAACTCTATAAAATATCACTAAATATCATGCAAAGAAATCGTTGAAAGGTAAAATCACAATTACTAAGGATGTGTTCGTCAACAGCGTTTTGAGTAGCGTTTAGCGTTTTGACTAAGTCAATACACTCATCAAGTAATTTTTAGTGTTTGGTAACATAGTATTTTGACTAGCGTTTAACGTTTTAAGCAGCGTTTCTAAAGAGCTAATAGTATTAACGTTTGACATTTAAAAATAGCGTTTCATATTTTTTGCCAAAAAATATCCACACGAAATTTTATATTTGGAAATTATCTATATCCTTTTATATTCACATTAATCAGCTAACCCAATCGCTAAATTTATCGAACACATTTATTTCAACTACTCATCTAAACCGCTATCCGCTAATAGCTAAATTAGAAACGCTGTCCGCTATTTGAACCACTATCCGCTATTTGAACCGCTAATTTTGCCGAACAGGGCCTAAGGTCGTGTGCGGCAACAACGTTTTGGGTGGCGTTTAGTATTTTGACCAGCTCAATACACTAATTAGTTAATTTTTAGTGTTCGCTAAACTAGCATTTTGACTAGTATTTCAAGTAGCGTTTAGCGTTTTAAGCAGCAGTTTTAAAAAACTAATAGTATTAACGTTTGACATTTAAAAATAACGTTCCATATTTTTTAGCCAAAAAATTTCCTTTAAAAATTTTATCTTTGAAAATTATCTATATCTTTTTATGTCAATTTACATTAATCAGCTAGCATAACAGCTAAATTTACCAAACATTAGTTTTAGCTGCTAATCTGAACAGTTTTCTGCTAATAGCTAAATTAAAAACGTTATCTGCTATCTAAATAACTATTCACTACCTAAACCGCTATCCGTTACCCAAATAACTAATTTTACCGAACATAGCCTAAAACAAGAAGAGCACAAAATAGCAAACACATGTAATAGATAATTATTCGTCTGCCACTCTAAGTGACTAAACCCAATTGCCATAAAAACTTAATAAACCAACCATATTTAGTAGAAAATTATGTCTGCTTTTCCATTTTCTTCCTCAAAAACTTCTCATAAGGCTCCTAATTGATTATCTCATTAACTAGTAACCACAAGGTATTCATATTTCCTTTTTGCAAAAAAGTGTAAAATTAGGCGAAGACAAGGGGATATTCGAACAACGAAACAAACCCCTACATGTACATAAACTAAAAGAAGAAGCTGTGAGGCATTAGTGTTGGGGAAATCGATGCAAATTATCGCTGAGGAAAACTACACCACCAAGTGAGCATAGAAACGTACATACTCCACATTTTCCCTCCAAAAGTAACATTCACGTACATTCATATATGTATGTATATGTGCGTGTTTACATTGTAACAAGCATATACGACTACCATATGAGAAATAATACATGAAAGGCGTGTCAGCTTGTCCATTGGAACTTGATTGTTTGCTTCTTGCCTGGGGAAGACAACTACTTACCAACCATCTACACATACTATGATCACGTGAGGAAGAATCCAGGTATTGCAAAGGGGTTACCCCTAATTTCCTGGGATGTTATCTGCTCGCCAAAAGTTTTGGGGGAGTTCGGACTGACAAGCATAGAGCCAGTAAATAGAGCCTTTAATACTAAGCTCATTTGGAAGTATTTTATGGAACCCAATAATGTAGTGGATAAATTTCTTCGCGTCAACCAAGTATGGTAATTAATTAAGA
Source organism: Lophocereus schottii (assembly GCA_002740545.1). NCBI lineage: Eukaryota > Viridiplantae > Streptophyta > Magnoliopsida > Caryophyllales > Cactaceae > Lophocereus > Lophocereus schottii. The sequence continues at coordinate 4,865 of NCQV01143559.1, read as the reverse complement.
TAATTTCTTTTATTACAAGCAGAAAAGTACATATTCCTGGATATGGAAAACCATGCTCCATAATAGGATTTTTTGCCGTCCAGGTTTAGTGTGGAAAATTGGGAATGGTAACAAGATACCTTTTTGGCTTGATAATTGGTGTGCTACGGAAAGTTTATGCCATATGATGGGGTTAGCTGACAGTAGCCAGGACGCAGAGCTCAAAGTTGCACAATTTATCACACCAGACAAAACAAGGGATGTCGCTCAACTCTCAGAGTTCCTGCATGCACATCTAATTGCAAAGGTCAGCACAGTTTCTATTCCGTTTAATGATATAGAGGATTCCTTTTGTTGGGGACTTTCAAGCTTATGAGATTTTACTACAAAAATCTCAGACTTGGAAAGCTCATGGTAAGCTTGATTTGTCAACCTTCAAGTGGGATTATAGGTGGATTTGGAAATTGGATATGTTATCTAAGCTAAAGATTTTTCTTTGGCAACTTTGCCATACGGCCCTTACTTCACGTGGTACATTCATCAAATGTGAGATGAATGTTGACCCCATTTGTCCAATGCACCAGTTACATATTGAAAGTACAACTCACATCTTCTGTGATTGCCCGACGACTGGCAAGGTCTGGGAGCTTGCCAAAGCTCACCATTGGCTTACCAAGCACTATTTTTCAGGTTCTGGCACGGCAATCAAGGAGGAACTACGTAACCTCCACTTAGCTGAGGGCGCTAATATAACTAAAGTTGCTACACTATTATAGAGTATATGGAAGGCTAGAAATGATGTTGTCTTCAACCACGGTATCTTTTCCCTGTTACGGACTATTATTACTGCCAAACGATCATGGGCAGAATGCAAGGCTAGGTTAAAATTTAGCCTTCATGATCAACAGTGCGATCCTTCTAACTAGACCTGACAAATGGATCATTCTGTTCGGGTATGGATCGGATTATGTTTGGGTCGGGTCATGTTTCGGGTTAAGTGACATTTCGGATCGGGTCGGTGTAAGTCTGTGAACTTCGTTTCGGGTCAACCGATTTTTAGCTCAATGCGCTTGTCATGCAAAAATAAGTAAATTTGTAGAAAATTCCAGATCGAATATGGTTCGATTCAGATCAATTCGGATTTCAGGTCTACTTTCGAGTGAGCCTACTTCGGATGTTGGGTCGGGTATGGGCCCGGGTCGTTCGGTTCGGATTTCGGATCTTGGATCAGTTTTGCCATGTCTACTTCCAACTCTCATTCCCCCGCCCCAATTCCACTTTGCATCAAGTGGCAACCTCCACCTCTAGAATTCATCAAAATTAAGACGAGTCCAAGACTAATCAAGGAGCAACGACAGGATTTATTGTTTGTGACTTCCCATGTACAGGAAGGTTCTTATCGATAGAAGCATCCAATCTGGGAGAAACGTCCATCCGTATTGCGGACGCAATGCTTATGAGGAATGAAGTTCATAAGGCCATTCAATCTAGATGCAAACATATGACTATTGAAGGTGACAACAAGATTCTTATACAAGCAGTTCACGGTGAAATTCATACACCATGGCAAATTTCGAGTCTATTTCAAGATATTAAGTTTTTTTCTTTGTCAGACTCCTCTCATTCCAATACATCACATCTATCATGAAGGTAACATGGTCACGGATCAGTTAGCTAAGTCTGAGTTTCTCCTACCTTTGTATAGTGTAGACCTATTCATTTCATTCTTCGTTTGAATCCCAATATATTTTAGCAGACGAAACATGGGTAGATCCATTGAGGGAAGCGTCGTCTAATGTTTTGATGTTGTACTTACTTTTTTTCACAAAAAACAAAAAATACTATGACCACATGCGAAGCCCACTTAGCGGCGGCTTCTGTCAAATTTTCTTACTTTAACTAAGTTGAATTTAGTTGCAATAAATTTTACATAAGTTTGGTTCAATAAAAATATTCATTACAAATTCAGATAATAAATTTGGTTTTGCATGTTTATATATAGTATAATTTATCTATTTTGGTTGCACAAATAAGTTGAGATAAATTTAACTTAGATAAGTTTCAGTGGAAAAAAAAGTTGACAAAAATGACTTGAAGTGTTACTTTTTAAAGTACGAAGGTGAGCTTTCAAAAAGGATTACTAAATAATCTGTGGCATGTTATGACAATAGGACACCAATTTCATGTGATATTATGGGGAAAAAGCACAAGCTTCACATGACACAATATTATTGTCAACATTTTTAACTACAAAGTCTGCAAACTTAGCGTAAAACTAAAGCTATTCAATAGTTTCTATACATACGAACTATTTACAGTGATACATCAAGGTGATTTGTTTGAAATGACCCAACACGTTGAGGCCTGATTCTAAAAGAAAAATAAAAAATGGGAGGGGTTTTTTTTTTTTTTTCCTGGGTGTGTGAATGAGGCGTTAAGGGACGATGTAGGCATGATTAAATTCAGGCCTCTGATAATGACTCCTAAATACTTTATCAGTTGAACTAAACGACACTCACAATAAGAGATTTATTAATGAATAGACATAAACTTATTATGAAAATCATATAATAAGAATAATTTTAAAACATCAAAATAACATTATTATCTCCATAAAGTTAATGCTAAATATATTGTCAATATGCTCTAAACTTATAAAATCCCTACTGCCATTTATCATTTTCTTTAATGTAATTTTGTATTTTACAAAAAGCGACGAGTTATACTTTAACTTCATTAAGTAGGTGTCTATTTGATGATATATTAGACTTGATATGATAGATTGGACTTGAAGGGTTCGTCACACCACATGAATTGCAATGTTGATTTACCTCCAATCAAAACAACCAAACTCCTAGATAACAAAGGTGCAACTATCCTTCGCACGTACTTGGACTTGCTAAACATGACGAGTCGAGCTTATCATAGCTAAGCTGGGGTCAGCTTGGTTCGGCTGATTTCGACAGTCACGAACTCAAGCTCGATATGACTTGAGCTTTTATGGAATCGAACTCGACAAATTTTTCGCCAAATTGGTTCACTGAGTCTCACGGGCTAACTTGACTTATTTCCAACCCGACCAGGCAGTATTCAATTGTATCATCAACCCTTCTCTACATGGTCTAGCGAACCCAAAACAAAAGAGAAAAAATAGTGTGAAAGCCCATGATCCTGCTCATGGCCGGCAGCGTGCACAAGAAACCAATCATTATTTCCAATTTTAGGGCAAACATGCAACTTAGTCACGCAATGCGAGCTACAGTCACTATGAATGGTCGATAAGAATCATTCAATTGCCAGAAGGCCCAGAATGCAAGGACTACTGAATTTTCGATAGGTTTATTTATAACAATTATATACATACACACATATGATTTAAAGTTGATGAAATTTAACTCAAATTCAAGGAATCTTTTTTTGAAAAAAAATAGTGTTATGTTCACATATATTTTCTTTTTTTTGATAAATTATTTTAATTGATGAGTAAATAAACATTTCCAGCATATATGTTCAAAGGACTAAGCAATGCACAAGGACAAGCCATAGAAAAAGAAATTCACATATATTATCTTATGAATTAAGGGAAACATTTAATACATGACAATTTTAAATTTTTGTTAAAATTGAATGTAGAATATATACCTCCGCTCTTAATACATATATGACATTTTGATAATATATGATTTAAACATTCTCATAAAAATATATTAAGGGAAACATTGTGATAAAAATATATTTTTGAAACGAGAATCATATATGACATTTAATACATATTATTTAAACATTTTTTTGGGGTCTTGGATCCTCTATATCACTAGAGTCGAGCTACTGGCCCAATAAGAGTTAGAGCTCTCTCATCACAGATTTTCTTCATTCACAAAATTCAAACCCGTGACTTTACTTAAAAAAATATGTGTCCAACCATTTAAACCAACCTGTATTAGATCATTGAATAATCTCTAAATAACTTCTAAACACAGTTTTCTGCTTGACAAAAAATACTATAAATATAGTTCATACTGCATAGTAGAGCATAAAATCTTGTGCTTGAATTTTCAAGCTTTACTTTGATGGTACGAAAGCATATATAATTATGATTGATGAGCGCAGAGGACATAATAGAAAATGCATTTACCCATGCATTAGAATTATAACATCGTGGACCATCACCCTCCACCAACTTATGCACACTTTTTGATCCCCAAAGGTAATTAAGTGGCAAATGAGGTGAGTTTTTTTGTTTTTTTAATTTTTGTGCGTCTTTGGATTCTATTCTGGTCTTTTTTGGGTTTAGAGACTTATGTTTGCCAGCTACCACCCCTTAATTATTTGCACTTTATTTCTTTCTTTGTCCATGCTTAAGAATTTATTAATGAAAATTGGCAAGCTTTATCTACCCAACAAACTCCTCTTACATGAGCTTTTCAAGTGACTGGAATAAAGCTTTCAACGCATAATTCAGCTTAATCTTTCTTCTTTGCTCGTTTTCATCTGAAGTTGTACACAACTGACGTCGCCGAATTTTGTTTTCTTTCTGAATGTCATATACCAAAAATTTTGTCAATGAACTTTAACCCAACTAACACGAAATCAGTCAACTTTTTTTTTAAATCCCAAAAAGAATCACGCAGAAAAATATTGAAAATGCGAAAAATCAGGCCTTAAATTAAACCTATTGGCCTTATATTCGGGGTATGTGCTCCTTGCACATTCGAACCTATTGAACTATCCCTTCATAGGTGCACCAAAATGTATATCTTATCAACCTCCCGGTCCTCCAAAAAAAGAAGCTACTGCTGTTGATTTAACACAAATACAAACCATGTCTAGCAATTTCAGTAATGAAGACATTAAATCTTCAGTCTTCACAGTTCGAAGGTTTGTAC